>BGPR01002636.1:119274-143421 GCA_013235015.1 Araneus ventricosus
CTGGCGGTTATAACCGCTCAAAATAACCAGTTTTTGAAATAACCGGTTTTCGGTGCTTTTTTTTATGAAAAAACAAGCGCAGTGTGTAGACAAATTTTATTATTATTGTTTATGCAGGAAATCAATCCATTGGCCAATACCTGTCCCCCCCCCCCAAGGCTTGCCGGGCCGCCGCCACGGGGGGGGGGGGGGGGGGGTACTGAGCGGAATGGGTGAAGTACGGGAGTTTAATCTTCTGGTAGGGCCACCCTAGGCGTGAAGGCCATTCCATTATGCTCAGCTAATGCTTGGGAGGCTCTGGAGCAAAGTCAGACTTCTACCTTCGGGTGCTCAAGGTACTTGGTACCAACGGAAGCTGCTCATTCTCTCCTCTTGACCATGAGGCGAACGACCTCATGGCTCTGATCTGATTCAGATCAGAAGGATTAGAAAGAAGAAGAAGAATATTTACCTGTTCATAAAGACTCTTTCAGTAATCCGCCAACCAACAGACGCCTCGAGGAAGCGGTTGTCGTTGATTGGCCTAAGATGATGAAATTCAAAGCTTCATAACTTGGTAAATTTTAGTGTAATCGAACCTAAAATAGAGCTTATCTTACGATCCGGTTTTTTCACCCGGTTTTTGGATTTTTTTATAAATAACCGGGACAAAAAAATAACCGAAAAAAACCGGTTAAACGAAACAAAAAAACCCGTTCTCAGTTAAAATCGGTAGGTTTTTCCCATTCCTTGTTTGCTAACACCCCAATTATTAGTTGATATATTACGTAAATATTTATAATAAATATATAACTATTTTTATATCATGTTTCCCCCTCTTATATTATAATCCTACTGTTTGAGATATTTGAGACATAACAATGCATTCTAATAACTTCTGTGAAATTTCATTTCTCCGTATTTTTATATTCCCTTATCTAATAGGTTATAACCAGTTATTTGTTTTGGCCACGGATTGCCACGTAGCTAACAGAAGAATGTTCAGAAATTTAAAAAAATAAATAATGGGCAGTATAACATTAAAATACCTTTGTGGAATCACCTACGCATATTATGCTGTAACTTTCATTAAGGTTTGCTGGCAATATCGTATTTCTAAAGCTCCAAGTCACATAACTTATGTTGCCCAATAAAAAAAATATTATGTTTCCTTTTCCGTTCCAGCAAACACTCTCCACATAGCAGCATTATGTTGGCACGTAATAAAACATTTAAAAGTTAGCATGTTAAAAATACCCTTTCGAGTTCAATTTTTTATCACTTGTGCATAAGCTTTTTTTCATTGTTACTTAACTTTTATCATTCCAATAAGTCGCTATCGCTTCCTCAAAGATGATCCAGAAGCACCGCAAAACGTTCTAATTTAAGTAAGTAGTCGCCAAAGGCAGATCGAAAGTCAGAAGTTGTAAAATAAATAACTAAATAAAGCTAAGCAAAAAAGGAAATAAAAGCGAGAAAAGTCCGCATTCAATTTATAGTACTTCATTCGGCGTACAGGAATCGGAATCCATAAAGTTTTGTATCGACTTTTTCATCTACCTCTCCCATCCGATGTGCTGAACTGATAAAACCAGGCCGACACATGGCAGACAATTCCGAAAGTGTCTCGAAAGGAGAGGGTTGGATGGAATTCCACGCGCCTACTTTTAAGTGTTTCATATTTAATCTCGGGGTAGCAAATTTCGGCTGCGGAACACGAACAAATGTCTACACATAACTGAAGTGAAAAGAAAGGGTAAGGGAATCGAATCGCACTCGCCCCATGAATGATTGAAGAACCCGGCGGATGTAGCGAGATGAGATTTTGGAATGAAAGATGGTTTATGTCAGAAACGGCGGCCATTTTGGGAAGAATCTTTTGCGCCATTTTTGTCAACATGTATAACTTAATTTTAAGGTATCCGAACACGTCCGGACCACTTTTTTTAAAAATTGTGAAATAGAAACACCAAAATATGTTTTTTAGAGATTCGAATTTAATAAAGATTAATATAGAGTATGATTTTTGAGTATAAATTATTATAAATTTACAAAAATCTTGAATTTCTGCTGCTTTTTAGAGGAAATTCCCAAAAGCTTCAAACATGCTAGAGGTCCAACTTTTGTAATAATTCGAATAAAACTAGTACTAAAATAAACTACATACTATGGACTAGTGCTTGTACTAGAATCTTAACATTCTTTGGATAAATAAAAATTTTAGAGCTAATCGAACAATCAATATAAGACTTTCAGCAAATTTTTATGTCATTTTTCAAATAAAAGACCATATTTAAAAACATATTGTTACAATATACATTATTCTAGTACATTCACTAGAGACACATTTGAAGAAAGTGTTCACAAAATTTCAGAACAATCGAATGATAATATCTTCAGTTATCGTGTTTGAAGTGTGAAAATTATGCATAACACCTAGTTTTGAGAAAAATCAAATTTTAGTTTTGACACGCGCTTAAATTAAGTATCTAAACTTTAAAAAAAATCCCTAAAAATATACTAGCATCATATTAACTTGAAAAAATGCAGTTTAAAAGAATTTTTGACAGGTTTCTGTCCCTTTAAATGACAATTTCTGGTTAATTAAACGTCCACTTCCGGTTTTCGGTTTGTTATAAAACAATTAATATATCATCTTCTAATTAATGTACCGACAAATTAAATATGTTTTAGAAAGGTAAATGAAAGAACTATCCAAAACTTCAAAAATAAAAATATGGAAAGTTTGGCCGAAAATCGACTTTTCAATGTGTTGGGATACCTTAAGATTTGCTTTTTCATCTCAACTTTCCATATCCGTTTTTATTGTTTTCTACAAGAAATAAGTTTTACATCCTTAATAAAGAATCATTTCGAAGTAGATTATTAAAAAATCCAAGAAGTTCCTGATTAAAGACTAATAAAAAAATCAGTATTAGAGTACCATTAATTATAACTATCATTTTGCGAATAATATTTTATGAATCTGTATTAAAATATGTAAAAATACACATGACAGAAGCTTATATTTAAATCACTCTTATCAACTAAGCCATATTTTTCAATGCCAAAGACTTAATTAAACTTTGAAATCTTGAACAAAATATCATATTTCTATTTAATATATGAAATTTAGCGCTCGTCAAAGGACTTATGAAATCAAAAACTCAAGATATTTTATTTAAAAAAAATTATAAGCGTAAAGTTAACAATACGTGAAAATAAGTTTTATGATGCCTTCACCATACTTAATTTTTTTTGCGAAATAAATCTTGAAGCTTTTACATATGCAAGTTCTTGCATATGCTGGATGAAATGTTTTTGCATTTTTTTTTATTATTGTTCTCTTAATCACCAAAAACAAAACTATTCCAATCCAAAATAATCTGATGATATTTCGGAAAAAAACCCTGCCGTACCATCACAAAACGTTCTAGAATTTGCCAACAAACGTTAAAAGCTTTACAACGTCTAAAATTATGAATTTAAGTATCCTTCCTAAGTTGAACGTCTGAAAATTTGTTTATAAACACGAGTTTAAAAATAATGCAAATGTTCAAGTAACTTATCTTACCTAAATAACTCCACTTTTTTATTATAAAATTTCCAACTACTCTTAAAAACACTGTTTTAGATTTTCTTAGAAATGTATCATAATTAAATAAAATTACTGACAGCTACGAGGTTTGTTTAATCCAATTACAGATATACGTTTATGGGATTAAACATGACTTCTTATCTAAGCAAACATATTTTGCTGACTGTTCTATTTTTTAAGGTAAATCCTAAGATATGGAAGATTAAATCTCAGAAAAAAATTATGAAAAACAATAAATTTAAATGTATCCCGATTTCGAATGTTTGTTATCGTATTATGGAGTTATGTCGTTTAAAAAATGTTGTTAGATTCCATATCTTCCTCATCATACATTTTTATTGCTTTATCGCCATCATTTTTTTCCTCTTGCCTATAGACTGTGTATGATTTTATAAAGTGCTTGTTTATTTATCGTTAGATTTGTTCACTAATATCTATTTATTCACTTACCTGTAATGATATTAAGAGATATCATAGCTAAATGTATTTTTGAGAAAGTAGTGCAAAATAATTTTCGATTATCTTCATTCCAAAAAATTTAACTCATAATGCTAGTCAACAATTATTTCAAGTATTACTTGTTTTTGTGCGTGGTACAAATTTTGTTAATTTAAAACATTGTTTCCCAACGTGGGGCCCCACACCCCACATAAGGGCAATTTGATTGAAAGGGGGATTCAAAATTGGACTCGTCCAGAGTTGAAAAACAAGCGTCTAGCTCTATGTGACTGAAGTAACTCTTTGTGACTCTGAGATTATGTGACTGACGTAACTCTTTGTGACTCTGAGATTATGTGACTGAAGTAACTCTTTGTGACTCTGAGATTATGTGACTGAAGTAACTCTTGATTCATGTGACTGATACATGATTTTGGTTGTGTTTTTTTCTCGAAAAAAAGATTCTTGTTTTCAAATGTAATATATTTATTCATGTTATTAATATTGGATACAATTTCTGTTAGTAACAGTCTTATGTAAAATCGGACGATGGTACGAGAAATAGCAAACATAACTCAACAATTCTGGAGTAATATTTCGCGTGAGCGTAAGATCGATGAACGAATTGGATAGTTTGCAGGAACCATATTGAGATGTAAATGATGCTCAAGAAAATCAAATGCCTTCTTGTTTCTCTTCGCGTCTATATTGAAGTCTCCCACCGTGATGATCGGTACGTCTTTATCTATATCGAACTCTTGGTCGATGAGCAAACTTGATTCCGAGTATTTCACTGCGTGCATCGGTCGCTGTGACGTAATCAAAGTTTTTAGTGATTTTCATCAACTTTGGAACTAGATTGTGCCTAAACCGTAATTCCAAATTCTAAAATTCTTTTTGAAATCTTCAATGTCAACCTTTCTCTGTTAAGTGAAACTAAAACCAACTCTCTATGTTATTTGGTTGCAAAGCTATAAGCGTTTAACTTTAGCGCGAAAAGCGTAATAATTTTTTCCTTTGCCGAGACCCCATTAGACCACTATGGAGGGACGTAAGTTTACGTCAAAAAAAAGTTGGCTCCTAACTGTCATCAGGAGGGACGTAGTGTAGTTAGCAGAGGCAGATAGCATTTCGCCCCGCGTGTGATGAGAATGCTTCAGTCTGGTGGGGTAACCGCCCGGGGTAGGCAGAGATTGCGAAGCAACCCTGCCTGCCACGATTGGAAGCCAGAGCATTCCTTATCGGAAGGACTCGATACAGCTGCCCGAACGGATGGAATCCAAAAAAAATAAAAAGAAGCAAACAGAAATAAAAGAGATGCGAGTTTTTCCTCCCTTAATGTACACCGCAGCTATAGATTTCTGTGCTGCCCAGCCGATGCTATGATGTTCGACGTGTCCCGATGAGGTGTTTCCGATCTGAGTGTTGGGTTCGTTCACGGCTCATTATGGCTCTGCATCTTGTGGAACGAGTCAGATTAAAGAGCGAAATTCATCTTTATTTTTTTAGAAAGTTGATTATGTTTTACGTTTTTTGTTTAAACATGTTAGACATTTTGTAAAAATTTAGCAATAAATTTATTTTCGATCCGAGTGATAGTAAAGTCCCTGGGTATTTTTTTTTCCAATTCCATACCATCGATCTCGATTGATCTTGAACCTCGATCGTGCGCGTTTTTTTTGATACGCACTCTGGTGATGGTGAAAGATAGAGGCCTTTCTAGAGGGTGCTTTATTTTTTTTTCTTTCTCTACCTGAAATGGACGGCAATTTCTAGTCCATCTCCTGGATGGCAATTTTACTTGCTTTTTAAGAGCTTGAAACGTAGGCTGTTTATTTCAGGATACTCTGATCTATTGAGTTGAGAAATTTTATTTAAGGATCACTGGCAAGCCTGTCTTTCGTGTCGATACAGTAACTCTCTTCAACTAACTAACTAACTGCGGTGACGGTTTGTTGACATAAGTCTTGTAGTCTGGAGATGAGAACGGGAGAATGACATACGTGACGAGATCAAGTCTATATTTTCTGGCAATATTTTCGTATTAGGAGAAGTATCTTTAAACTATTATTGTTTCGATTATTCCAGTGAAGAGTATTATGATTTGGATTAATAATAAATCATTTTAAAACCTATCCGTAACTGTGGCCACCTCTACGATCTTCACGTCAATTCTTGCTAAAGGTGTTTAATACTACTCGTCGATAACAGAACATGATGAAAAAAAATATCGAAGTGAATATCTAAAGCGATTATTAGTGATTTAATTCCAATGCTCACTTCATAAGGTGATGGCACGAGTAAAAGGTAAAAATTCGAAAAAAAAACGAAACTTGTATTGCGAAGAATTCCAACCTGCTTGTTAGTTTATTTCCTCAGCTTGAAGCCTGCAGTCGTGTTCCATGTGTAGGGACATAACTTAAAAAAGAAACAATTAATCCTTAATACGTGAAAAATTTTATCTTTATAACTGACTAGCTGATATAGGATGAAAATATTTCTTGAGTCTCATGAACTTTTTAAAATCTTAAAAATTTAAACTGAATAAACAGTGTTTCTTCAGCATCTTTTGTTCTTGTAACCTGCAAGAGAGATAGACAAATGTATTTTCTTCGTCTTTATATATGGATAGTAGAGGTAATGTCCTGCACGCATAAAACTATTTGCAGAGTACAGTCCCGGATGACTATTTGCAAGGTACAGTGCAGTCAACTTCCCGGTTCTTCACGACCACCCACTAAGTAGCATCAGGGCAGTTTGGAGGACTCAACTGAGACCTGCGTGCTTTTGACGTTCCTTGAGTTATCCGGACTTTGTTCACACCAGACACCAAATGGATTAGTTCAAACTGATCAAAACATCCGGCAAAACATTACTACTTAAGAATAAATAATGAGTTGTCATGAATTTTTCCTCTAGATCTTAATATTTTAAAAAATGTTTAAATATGATTCTAGATATCATTCTCATTGTGGACTTACATTCAAACGTTTTATTTTACAGATATTTAATGGTTTGTTCTAAACTCTTTTTAAAAACGAAGTAGAGAGATGCTATTTATATTATCGAATTCACCTATTTTTGGATAATGGGGTTGAGTGTACACTTTCTGATAAAAACGTTATTTATTGCAGTGTACATTCTTGTTCAATTTATTTTTCTTCTATATAGGAGTAATTGAAAAGACCACGAAGCAAATATTCATACATTTTAAATTTATATCAGCAAGCATTTGAGTATTGGAAAGGAGTAAGAATATAGTTATATAAAAATATGCCTTGAAAATCAGCAAGGGTTTAAGCACAAAGAGTAAAATGAAATAAAAAAATTGAATTATAGACACACCGCTTTTAAAGAAATGATTAATGAAATTTATATTCTTTAAACAGATTTGTTTACGTTTCGGTAGTAATGAAAAAATTTTAACTCGATGGCAGGATTCGATGCTTTCGTTGTCTGTAAGCAAGAACTTTACGACCATGACTCCGCCGTGATATGTGGAGGTAAGGGGTCAGCTATATTTCTTCTTAGCTTTCTTTCATACCTTGTTAACATTTTAACGACGGTTATTGAATTTTATGATAAACCTTCGGTGTATACCGAAAGGCGTGGAATTAAAATTACCTCTTCCTACTAATATCAGTCATAGCAAAGCTCACGACGTTTGTACCTAGGTGTGTAATTTTTAACCGTGCCATTGCGCAGTCTCGGTATATCGAGGTCACGTATTAGTAGTACTGGCACACCGACTATCATTCTAGGCTTGTCGAAGGTGCCCCTGACAATACTAAGATCTTGAAGAGCTCTGCAGAATATGATGCCTTGTTAATGCCATTACCGTATCTACAGAAGGATATTCTGTAATATCTCACTCGTGAAAAATTAAACAAAACATCGAGACACAAATTCACTAACGTCATTGATCACTGTGTAAAACTGTATTAAAAGTTGTAAATGCTACCACAACAGGAAACGGAAGTGTAAAGTCTCCTTTGTTGTTTATGGTAAAAAAATAATTTTCTTATATTAATTTTAATATAAAGCCCGCGCGAAAAGTAATTTGGCTTGAATTTATTTCTATAAGAATAAAAGTATTGTTAGGAATTACGTTACAAAAATATTTTTAAACCAATAACAATCGGAGAAAACATTTCACCCAATGGAATATAGATTAAAAAGATCATTTTCTGGTCTTTAAAATGGCATAAAAAATATTGTTGTCTAATAAAGATTTCAGAAGTTATTGGTAAAAACGTCTAAGCATTTTAAAACGGCTAATGTCTGTTATTTAAATAAATATCTTAAGAACTAATTAACTCTGAAAGTTGAAAATAACACCTTTACCTAAAAAATATCTCTAGAATGCCGTAAATTTCACGTCGCTACCGTTCACCGTTTAGTGGAGTTCTGTGACGACCGATCGACCGACAGACAGACATGTAAATTTGCCTTATTTTATGGATACTTATAAAGTAAGAAAAATTTTCAGAAATAAAGGCAAATTAGTTCAAAGTCTAACCATTTCCCTAGCAACTGAGTAGCTATAAATTTACGTTATTTCAAAGTCTGCACGTAAAATTAAAAAAAATAATAAAAAAATTGAATGAAAAATGTCACAGAAATATAATTGGTATCATTGAAAAGGTAAAATTTTTTATCGTTAAGATAGTATAAAATAATTTGTATCGACAATTTGTTCGAAGTTACAGCGGAAAAAGGATTACGTGATAGTTGATTTTAATTATTCCACATGTTTTCGCATTCCTAAAGGATCAGTGACAGCTGATTGAAAAAATAAAATTTTCATCGGAATCGCGGAGTCGAATGGGCTTTCTTAGTTAACTATTTTAATCTGTAGTCAAAAAAATAATTAACGTGATTTCACCTAGCCTATGGCGGTCGTTCTTAGCCACAACTCTGCCAATTTTCATCCAAATCGGTTTGGTAGTTTGGTCGAAAGCTAACAAACAGACAGACAGACAGATAGACAGAAAGACACACTTTCGCATTTATTATATTATTAGGGATTTACCATGAGGTTTATTTATGACTGAAAAAATAGTAAATATATTTCTACCAAATTAATCAAATGAATTAGAAATCAGCTCTCAAGACCAAATAAACGTGAAACAAACGTCACATTTATTTGATGAGAAACTGAAAATTCACAAAGTAGCATTAATATTTCTTTAATAATCTCTAAACAAAGAAAGAATGTTTCAAGTAAAAAAAGAACATTTTAAAACTCCTACAGAAGCATATTGAATTTGATATAACCTGCAAGTAACGTAGTGAGACTCCGTACGTAGTAGGTACCTGCAAATAACTTTTATTCGTAAGTACATATGCAAATAATTTTTATCTGCAAGTACAGTACCTGCAAATAATCACTTCCTTATATTATAGATAAATAGAGTGCTGTTGTTACAACTTTATAATGCAAAGTGATAAGCAGTGCATGTCGGCATTGCATTATCAATACTTGCTCAACTTTGCGATGCAGAAAAGCATTGCGCAGATATCGATTTATTTATACAAAGCGATTATTCATTATATAATGAGTACTTTAAATCTTTCTGAAAGTAGAGCAAAGTTGTGGTAACCATAAAGCCCATGATGCAGTTCTTGGTAATGATGAAGAAGAATCAATTATTATGAAGCAATGTCTTACGAAGCAAGTTGCAAAGAAATATTTATAATATGTACCAATTATTAATTGACTATAATAACTTATTCATCCGCTATTTTTGGTAAAGAGAAAAAAAAATGAAATCATCCTGACCTCTCAGTTGTATGAAACAAATTTCATTTGAATGAAAGTGATGGTATTTTTTTATATTGTACACATTGCTTTGCAGTTCTAAAATCCTGCAATGTTTCAAAGACCGTTAGACCGAAAGAATTTTTAAACAAGAGATTAATAATTATGTGGTTTCAGAGACAGCTTGAAACTTTAATTATATATTTTTCTAATACAGTTTCATATAATACCCAAATCTTTTAGAATACTTCATGTTGTTGCTGGCTTATCAATAAACTTCACGCCAAATTAAAAACGTTTTGTATGTTAAAAATAACTTGAAAAATTTACTTAGAAACTGATTTTTCGTGCGCATACCTTATTTATAAGTGTGCTTGAATTTTTAAATTGAATTCATTTCTCTCATCTAACTTTGATGAAAAACTAAATTATATTTTTTTCCCCTTTCGCCGACGATTTTTTTCTACACAGGGAAGATGGGAAACACACGAGCCTGGAATGCATTCTCTGATTTTTTTCTCCCTGGAAAATCCCTCAAATATGGCAACAGGATTTCTCTCCTGACTGCAACCCTAAATGCGAGGGAAAGTAATCCAGTTGAGGAGAGAAAACGCACGGGCCAAAAAAACAAGACTAGCAAAAAGAGGATGAGATCTGTTTATATACACGGTCCAATAGGTTGAGGTGAACTTGAATAGCAGAATTTTGCACAGATCCTTCGCAAAGAAGATAATGCGCTGCTGGAAGTTCTTCTTTTTTCTTATATTGTTCGGAGAAATGAAAGTGGTCTGAATTGATGAAGGAAAACATTCTGGAAAATGAGACTGCTGGAGGTTCAGTTTTAGGAGGATACATGCGTCTGAAAGGGAAGTTTTATTCTTGCTAAACTATTCTGTAAAGCGTAGGAAGAAAGCATTGAGACATATCTGGCTGATAAAAGAATAAGGAAGTAAAGAATCGTTTGAGAGAGGTATCTTTTCTAAATTTACTTCTGCTGCAAAACAATGTTCGTTATCAAATTTTGTTTGTCAGAGCTGTGGATGTATTTTACAATTGCAGTCCAACTGCGTGATCACAGTTTTACGGTTTAAGAGTGGAAGCATTTGTGTAATTTGAATTCAAGTGGATATTTTGAAGCAAACTAAATGTATCAAATCTTTAGAGTGAACATTTTTCAGTAATTTACATGTTCGTTATGCAGCGATACCTCGGTTTTCGTCGATAATCCGCGCGGACATAATCGATGAAATTCGAAACCGACGAAAACCGAGGTGATTATTTTCATACTAGCCGCCTTCGGCCACCAGCTTGTTCGCCGGGAATAAGATTTCAATTGAATCTTGCATCATTTTATATTCATGGATCCTTTAACAACGTAATTTTAAACTTCAGATTGTGGTAGATATTTAATCCATGTTCTTTTAGTGGCCTTGCACCTGTTCTGTTTATTGTCTGCATAAGCAATACAGTTAATAATCCGTGCGAAAACAATCGGTGAAATTCGAAACCGACGAAAACCGAAGCAATTATTTTCATATGTAACAATGTAAATCCAATTAACTCGTTCTAGACACTCCAAAATAGACACAGAGAATAAATATAGTGTTTAATGCTAAAAATAATAAGAAATTAATATAAAAAATGAATATGAAACTGCGAAACACTTTAGGAGCTTCTGAATGGCACACCAGTAAGGGGTTCACTTTACAATCACCACTAGCATTACCACACAACAAAAGTCCTGGCACTGCATTTTCCACCTGTATAATGAGCGTCCTCTTCGGCATTTTCTTCCAAAAGAGGCCGGTTTCATCATAGTCGAATGAATCCTTTAGCCTTTAAATAATCTTTGGATTCGGACTCAAATTTCTTGTCCCCAGTCTTGTCTAAATTCGCACCTTCGCCGCTTGTATTCGAAAAATTAGCAGCGTGGTCACGTGGGCACGCCGACGAATCCCAGGGAACCGACCAAAAGCAAGACAATTTTTTCACGGGAAAGATCGACGAAAACCGAAACCAACGATAACCAAAGTCAATGAAAACCGAAGTCAACTTCGTTACGAGTGCTTTTTGTGCAAATAAAAAATTTTAACCACTTAACCTAATTTTTACTTCTGAATTATGCAGATAATACACCTTTATATTTTAAAGTCTTTATGAAAAAGTGTCTTTGAAAATGAAGCGCGCGAACAAAATGTGTTATTCAGATACAATAAAATTTATATCAACAATTTATCGAACTGATGTCTTCCATAATAAGCGACTTTCCAAACATTTTTTCAACTTCCGCATCAACTCATTATTGCCCATCGTCCTATTTTAGGAACACTTCTAAGCATGCATCATAAGCTCAAGGAATTATATTTCCAACATAAATTTTACAAAAAAGTATTTTTAAGCACTCGTTTCTTTACTATTATTAGTCTATGGCAGCACAAATCAAGAGTTCGGTTGATAATGTAGCCTTTTTATTTTTAGGTCGGGCTCGAAAGTAGTTTTTGGCAATGTGAAGCAAAAAAAGATAAGTTTGTTCAATTATTTATCAACTGATTTAAGATAGGGTGCCCAAATATCGCCCATGTTCCTAATGTCACCTACCACGGTTTCTTTTTCATTTTTAGTGGCATTTGACACTACCGGAACTACAAAGGTACCACCTTCAGTTTTAGGAAACCATTTGCACCTGTGTTGTTTTTTTCTTTTTTCTGGGAATTTTTGCTGATTTTCGTGTTAGGTGAATAAATAACCATGTTTCATTACTTTTAGTATAATAAGCAAAGTTCAAGTTATAACATTTGAGGCATGATAGTGACTATAATTGCCTACATTTTCGTATAGCTTGTGGTAGCGTGTAGTTTTTTGGTTTACGATTCTATTCCGGAAGATGTTTGAGGTTAGGTTGTTCTAAATATCGCCCACTTGAGTTGAACATTATCGCCCACTTGGGTGTTTCCATTATCACCCTAGTCTTTTGATGAGCACTATATTAAAAAGATAATTACCTTTAAAAATGTAACCCGATAATTCTCCTATGATCTTTTTTTTTATTTTGATATTTTATTTAGGGGAAAAGTGCTAAAAGAATACTTTAACTATAATCCTAAAAGAACAAAAAAACTGTCTTGTATTATTTTCAATTTTGTTGTGCCTTAATTTCCATGTTGAATAAAGAAAGTATTATCATAGCATAAGTTAGACTTTATTTCAATCCATTTTAGACATAGGCGATATTAAGAACATGCAGTGGGCGATATTGGGAACACTGTTTTCCAGGCTCATGGACCTGATATAGATCTTCGGGGATCATCATCATCAACAACAACACACTGTTTTCAACAGAAAAATTCCGCAGTCTCAGAAAAGTTTTCGGAGTGAGTGTTAAACTTATGTGTTAGAGTTGTAATTCAGTTTGTTTTGGGATAACTGTCCAGATAATAGATTGGAAAGCTTTTTAGACAAATTGAACATGAGTTAGTCCTCTTTATTAAAATAATGGCTTAAGTGGAAGATATTTGTGTCCTCCTAACTTACTTGCATTTAACAAATATATCAGTAAATACAACTGTAAGAATATGTTGTTTTTTTCAGAATTATTTTCTTGGGTTTTTATTGCATTAATAGGACTTTGTCTACCCTGGGACGTTAGGCTTAGGAGGACACTAAAGCATGAAATTTTCAAGAAGGAATTCTTTTTAGTAAATCTCCAGTTGATTTCAGGACACGTATTAAAAGAAAACAAAATATTATTGAAAAAATGCGGCTTGGGTATTAATGGGTTAATTACAGAGCCAAAGATCGTACCTCCCTTGAAAAATTGACTCAATTAAAGCAAATGAAAATTGTGAGGCTAATTATCAAGCCTTCACATTTGAAGGAAATATTACTCTTCTGTCTTTATTTAACATCGAAAGAGAAAAGCTGAATAGCACCAAGTTTGCATCATTGAGACGTTTTGATAACAATCGCAATATTATTATAAGCGTGCTCAGTATAAAAGTAAACTATATTTAGCATACACTTTTTTGGAAAAAATAATTGGCGAAATAAATGTATCTTATCTAGTTTCTATTTTAGTTTTTATCATAAAAGAAAATTAGTATTTCTCCATTTGAATGGTCGATTGCATAAAGCATATGTGTCAACTTTTTTCAAAATTGCTTTTATACTGTTTTCAAATTTTTCAAGAGGAATTCATCTAATGACAAGAGTTAAGTAAAGACACATTATAGGTACAAAAAATCTACCAGGTAAAAATATTAATCCTTGATTTAAAAAATCAACCAGTTTTTTTAAACCTCCCAGCATTTTGATAGTATTGACTCACGTAATTTCTGCAAGTGACGATTGATTTGAACTAGATAGTTTCAGTAAATTCATCAGAAAAAACAAATGAAATAATCAAAGATTTATTGGAGGCGATATAAATTAAGAAACATTTCTTAATACGTCTCTTTTCTAAAAAAAAACTGTTGTTCAAATTTAAACGGATAATAACTGAAATAATATCATCCGTGCAAAAGAAGCAATTATTGGCCCATTTCGGCAGATGTATGCAATACCCACATATCCCTTCCCCTCCTCCTCATTAATAAACAACACAAACCGGACCATTAGCTACGTTGGCAAAGTTAGCTTTCCAGCTAATGATTCATGATTATCACTTTCTGTTGAACTGGAAAATACACCAACCATTTAGTCGTTATAAATGATCAAAATTTGCATTATTACCGTCAAATAACTTTACTGCTAAACGACTTCATGTAGTGTGGATATCTGAAATGCATTCAAAATTCTCAAACTTGTAAGCCAAAGAATTTATCCTCCAGAAACCCGACATCCGTTATAATGGTTGTTTGAATATTTAACTTCCGCGCTACGTTTAATGTTTTTCTGTTTTAAAACCTGGCGTAATATGTTGACGGATGTTTCAAAGATCTCCTACATGTTTTCAAATTTTGTTTCTCAAACATGTTTTCTTATTTAACAGCGAAGAGCAAGTCTACATCATCTAAACACAAACTTTTAAGAATTTGCTACGCATTTAAAATAGCATAAGCTGTTTTCGTACATCTATTAATATTTAAATTATTTTTGACATTGAAAAAAATAAATTACATTTCTATTAGTTTTAATTTAAAAACAGAATTTGCAATGTATATAATGTCTCGTTTCATAAAATTTTCATTAAAAAATGAACTTTTGGTAAACTTTAAGATAAAATTACTAAAAGACTTGAATTTTGGTTTGCGCTTTGTATCGCAAAATTTTTAAACTTTTCGTTTTGTAATTTAATATCCTATTTTTTAAAACCCTAGGAATTCACATCACAGGAATTTCGTTAAGAAGTATTTGAAAAACGAAGCATGGTTATTCTCTCAATTAATAAATATTCACATATTAATCAGAATAAACAACAAATAGTATAAATGACTATCTTGTTGGAGTCAAACGTCAAGAAAGACTAGTTATTTATATAAAATGGTTTATCTATATCGTTTGTAGAAAATTCGTGGTTGCAGTGAATAGGATTGTGAAGATAAATGGCTTTCCATATTTGCCCTGTTAAAAGATGTCAGCTAACATGTTTGATATTTATGGGGAAAGCAACTTCACGCGGTAAAAACCTTCGTAATAGACTTCATTTTCTAAATAATGCTTCACAGGTTATCTATTAATTTCATTTTTAGCAATTAATTTAAGCCAAAGTAAATCTGGATCATTAAAAATTTAAAATTACGTGAAATATATTTAACACAAAAAATCACTTTAAATGCGCATTTTCTGATAGTGCGCCTTACCTTCGTATTACCACAAAAAAGAATTAATTACAGATGCGTTACCAATTAAGATTTATTATGTAGATCTCTGTGCTTTATGAAGGAAAAAATGCGATGTTTAATTTAGCAACTTTTTTTAAATTTTGGAATAAATTGATAAAGCTTTTCTAAAATAATTTACTTTCATCGTTTTTTTTATTCAGTCACCCTATATCTCTTATCAAAAGGCCGCGGTGGCCTAGTGGTAAGGTCTCGGCCTCGGGACCGAAGGGTCGCAGATTCGAAACCCTATTATACTAAAGATCAGCCGCGTATGGGGCCTGTTGCAAGCTAAATCATACATAGAGGCCAAACGTCCTCCCGTTGGTGTGGCGCGGAAGTTTGGAGAGGGGGTGCCAGCTCAGGCGCCGTCCTCGTCATCTGACCGCGGTTCAAAATTACGATTATCCCTAAATAGCCCTCGTTTTGCTTCAAAATGGGACGTTAATATAACCTAACCTAACCTCTTATCAAAAATAAATAAAAGTTTGACATTTTAGAAATTCCAGAGGATATATGGGTTATTTGCTGTTTCGCTATGCAATAAACTAATTTTTTAAAATCCAATTCTCTAAGAAGTAAATTAAGTTTTATCAAGATATTTATGAAACTTCTCTCACAGCTCGTTTTTAAAGTAATGTGAAAAATAAAAAAGAAACCTTTTCTGAATTGTCTTTGTTTTTTAATATTATCGTTTTTCTTAGAGGATTTATTTTTAATATTAAAAATAAACAACTTGATTCCTTTTCTCAGCAATGTAAAATACACCAAATCAACAGACCGTGGCTTTATAATTTTATGCAATTATCTTTATAAGTAATTTGCTTCATATCTGCACATATTCAAATTAAATGAGAATGAATGCTACTTTTATCAGCAATGGACACTTTATCGTAGATTCTGTGACACTAATATTCCAGCCTCAAATCAAGACAAACTGCTCCTATCCTATATTTTTACTTTCTCGTATACGAAGAGAAAGTATTGCAATCGTCAAAAAATTCGAACTCGAGATTTTGACGAATCTCCACGTTTTAGACCTCCCTGAGTCCGAAAAACACAATTTGGGAATTATGCCTGTCTGTGAACACGATAACTCGAAAACTATTCGATCTACGGGGAGGAAATTTGGTATGTGGTCTTTAAACATAATTTGTCGATTTCTATCAAATTTTGGACAAAGTCCGTCAGCGGGAAGTCTGTCTGTCTGTATGTCCGCGGTCATGCGAACGCTATAACTCAAACACTTGAATAGCTAGATGGATAAGGTTTCATACACAGTTTTATCATCATAAATGTAGGTCTGTATAAAATTTTAGGCCAAATCCGTCAAAGGGTTGACTGTCTGTCGGTCTATATAATCGCATACTTGTATCTCATAAGCCCTTTGGCTTAAATAAATAAAACTTGATATCGCGGATGCTAACATTAATTATAGATCTGAGCCCAATTTTCATCTCAATCGGTTGAAAAACAGGTGTTCAAATTGCATATTTAGTTCAAAATGCACATTACGACTGTGTGTTGGCGGGCGTTTCGCTTATTTTATTCGAGTGAGTATGGTTGGCGTTTGACCTTGGCGGAAATTGAAGCGAGCCGCAAACACGCGCTTCGGAAATTATGGCAATCCCCGAAACGAAACTTCTTTTTGATATTCTCCAGATGGACTCCTGTGATTAACCAGAGGTGTAGTGAAATGTTGTGCGATATCTGTAGTAAGATTTCGTACTCAAAAACGTTAAATAAAGTTGTGGTACCTCAGCGCGCGTAAAAATTGCGAACATACGCAATTGTTTTGTAAAATATTAAGTTTCTGGGAATTCATAAATTTTATATGTTTCATTGTAAATCACCATTCGTAATTTTTTTTCAAAATAACCAGGCCTTGGGTAAATACCCCAAAAATATTTACCTACCAACTGGGTGTTTACCCACCCCACATTACTGGTCGTATGCGAGAAAGTTTCGGGGAAGTCACTCCCGCTGGTTTTTTACTTTACTTCCAGGAGAATTTTATTATTCTTAAGCATAACGAGCTGATAGCCTAAAGGTAGAAAGGGTCTTGTAAATAAGTGATAACCTTTTAGTCTGAGACTACGCAAATGGCCGCCTTTCAGTAAACAGGCACGATCTAATTTGGCATGCTTATGTTTTTCAAAATTAGGATCCCTTGGCAATGAGAAATTATCCAAGTTCATTTCGTTAAATTATCCGCCAATATCTATGAATAATATTTCAGGAAAAATGAACTTACACAAACATATTTTGTTCGTTTTAAAGCAATAAGATAAACACTTGTAAATCAGTGAATAATTATACATCTAATAACTTTTCAAGTGCAAAGGGTTAACATCACAAAAATGCTTTGAAAATGTTCTTTTTATAATAAAAATGTCTAATTGTATATTAAAAATGACAGAAAAGTCTTTGAGAATTTAGATAAACATATTTTCCTTAGTCATTATGCTTTATAAAATCTTAACATTGGTCGTTTTTGTCTACAAATTACACGTAACATCAAAGTAATGTAATGTTAGTATTGCATATCTAAATTCTAATTAGTTAAACCCATACAAATGATGACGTTGCGTTAGTTTCATTTATTGTTCATTCCAAGATTAATATTTTTACTTAGTAGAATTCCCTTTCCATTCTCTCTAACTTTAAAAAATAGATTTTGATCTACGATATTTTCTATAAAAGCGTAAACAAGTTTTAAACAGTGTTAAACCTTTAATTTTTACATATTTGTTACTTTTTCAAAGTACTTTAAAAACGTAATGCACAGATAATATTTTAAAACTTCCATTGACCTATAATGACTATCTTGATCAATTAATAAAATTATTTACATTCTAATCACATTCAGTGATGTTGCCTGGATCCTTACTTCGTCTGAAAGTAAAGCCGAAGGTTACACAAAGTGAACAAAAATGAATCCTTACAGATGCTTCCGAAACGATCGAAGGTTACGGATTAAGAAGTCTTTGGAAAACAAAGAATTTATCCAGATATTGATTTGCTTTATTTACGTTAAATGAACTTATCGCTTCGATTTAGAAAATCTCGTTGAGAAATTGCGATCATAATTATTACGTCCGAAGATAAGACAAAAAGGAAACTCAAAGTGGTTCTATTATATGTTTCTTAAAGCACAATGATACTTGTAAATATTTATTGCTCTATGATACTTTTATTTTTACGAATTTGATTTTGAAAATAAATGCAAGGACAGAAAAAATTTAATTCAATAAATGGAATTTTTTCAGAATAATTACTTGGGGAAAAGGGAGAAAATAAAAACATGCTGTGTGCATTTATACATCAAACATTTTTATATTCCTTTGCAAATTAATTTCACTTTATAAAAAACTATTTATAAAAAATATAGATTAAAATTACTTGATTAATTAGTCTGTATTACATATATAACGAATTAAGCTTCCCCCTTTTAGTATTACTTCACACCAATGATAAATAATGTGTCTATTTGCTTTAAGAGACAAAACAGTTCAAATTATTTATAATCTATTATTAAATAATAATTATATTATTTTAAATTCAGTTCAAATACCATAAGAACAATACAAGGTCTTTGATTTTTTTTTCAAATCTGCACAATGTGGATCTGATAAAGAGTACGTACATGTTCACTTTAACCAAAAAGAGAATTGAGCAATAAAATAATAAAATAATTAATTGATTTGTTAGATTTTAACATATCTATTTGTTCCAAAGCTACATGAGAAGTATTGATAACATGGAAGAAAGATCACTCATGAAGCCTTAGAAAAAAATATTTAAAATTTATAATGAAGAAAGATTTTTAAAAAGATTTTAAGTCATACGATTTATGGGGGTGTAAAATTCATTAATATCGAATTTACTAAATACTAGGTTGTTCAATAAATTTACACGTAATTAAGCTTAGTTATGTAATTAGAACCATCCCACAATTAAAGAATTTGAGATAGATTTGTTTTGAATGATGTTACAAAAAAGTTTTTAATGCTAAGTTTTTCAAAAGTTATTAACAGCATTATATGAGTAGTCTGTTACGCAGTGGGATTGGTTTACATTTGTATTGAAAATTAGACTTTTAGGTATAGATTTCAAAGACGAAAATTAACGCGCTAATTCTTCTAAAAATGCATCATAAACTCACTGGAATTATTTTTCAACACAAATTTTCCAAAAGAGTATCTTTAAGTATTCTTTTGTTTTATATGCAATCGAAGGCAGCACGTGCCAAGCGTTCGGTCGATACTGTAGTCATTTTATTTTCAAGACAGACTCGTAAAGTAGTTTATTGCAATATGAAGTAGAAAAGGGTAAGTTTATACAATTATTTATCAATTAATTTGCTTGATCTATAAACCCAATTGCTAGAATATGTTTCCTTTTTGCAATTTCACATAATTTTAGATTTAATGGGGGGGGGGGGGTATTTTTATGGGGTTTTATAAATATAGACGCTAGGCGTAAGAAGGCAATAAAACATACAGTGGCTCACATTTGTTTTTGGACACTTGTGTTTTTGAAACTTACTTTTTAAAAACATCATCTAAATATTAAAGGATTTACTTCAAAATCTTTTCATATAAACCTTTTTTTGTCTATAATAAAGCTCACATATTGTTATGAAAATAAATTCAATACTTTTTTTTTGAAAAAATTAATTTACCGAGAAAGTGTTGAAAACGATCTCATGTAAGTAATTGGACACTTTGAACATTCAACAAATGTAAACAAAAATATGCAAATAATCAAACATTTTAACACTTTGTTGGGTATCCTTTAGCTGAAATTACACTTTTAATACGTTTTGGTATGGATTGAACTGGTTTTTTTGTGTAAGAATGTTCAATCTTGTTCCAGTCCTCCGTTAATACTGTTTTAAGTTGTTCTTTAGAAGAAATATCATGTTTTCTTGTTCTTTCTCCAGTTCATGTCACACATTTTCAACTGGATTTAAATCTGGAAAATATGGTGGAGTCTTGATAATTTTGGGACAGTTGTACAGCGGTTACAAGCGAACATTTAGAGCTGTATGTTTGGTATCATTATCTTGATACAACTTGAATGTGTTTTGAATTCCAAGTTTTGGGGCAGATATTTTCAAGTTTTCTTTCAGGATATTTATATACTTACATTGGTCCATATTATTTTCAATGAAACCCAAATTTCCCATACCAGAAGCAGCAAAACACCTGCAAACCATTAAGCCTCCACTTGACAGCTGGCAATAGATTTTTCGGATTGAACTCTTCGTTGGGCTTTCTCCACACAGTTATTCACCCATCAGACCCAAATAAGTTAAATTTTCATTCATCCACAAATATGAAGCTTTCCCAAAACGATATATCTTTGTCTACCATGGATTTTGCAAAATCCAGACGTATCTTTCGTGTTCTTTCATTAACGAAAAATTTTCTTCTCACAACTCTACTGTTGTACCCATATGATCTGATAACTCGTCTAACAGTTTCAGTGTTTACTTTTATTAAAAATATTTTTTCTAATTCTGATGCAAGTTTCACTCCATTAAGTCGTGGATTTTTCTTGATTTTATGCATGATAAAACTTCGATTCTTGGGAGTCCTGATTTCAATGCATTTTCAAAAGTTCCAAGTAGTTCCCATCGTTTTATAATAGCAAATACAGTTGAATGACTTACTTTAACAAGTTTTCCGATAGTTCTAATGCTTTTACCATCTTTAAAATGTTCTATGATTAAATTCCTAATAGAATTTGTTGTAAGCCATGTTCACTTCAAATATAGAAATGTAAACAAATTTACATGAAGTAGTAGTAATTTCAAAGTACAGACGATAATATTTGGCATATATTTCCATTTATAATAAAAATAAATAGCAAAAAATATCGTCTGTCGAAAAATTTAGTAAAGCTTTCAAGTGTCCAATTACTTATGTGAGATTATTTTTAACACTTTCTCGGTAAATTAATTTTTTTGAAAAAAGGTATTGAATTTATTTTCTTTACAATATATAGGTTTTATTATAGACAAAATAAAGTTTATATGAAAAAAATGCCGAAGTAAATCCTTTAATATTTAGATGATGTTTTTATAAGTAAGTTTCAAAAACACAAGTGTCCAAAAACAAATATGAGCCACTGTAAATTTTCCAGGCAGGATTTTTTCGCAATTTTCCAGTTTTTTTTCAGGACATGTAATATTAGTATACAAAATATTATTGAAAAAATGCTGCTTGGGCATTAATGAGTTAAACCCACAAAATGGTAGTGGTTTCCTAATTGCATAATTGCAATTAAATAATGTGTATTTAATGTATTTATAAACGTGATGTGCATCCATAGATAATAAAACCAGTTAAATTTCTTAGTAACCATTTATGAATTGTGATAGTTCAAACCTTTTCGTTATCAATCATTTACATGAAATCTATGTAAAACAGTTGTTAGAGAAATATAGAAATTTTTTTATTGAGTGAAGTTTTCCATGAATTATAACAGCAGGATTACCTGGAATTAATGCGTGAAAAACAATTGGTGTTTTACACTCGCAGATTTTTACAAAACTGAATTATGCAAGTTTCCTTTCACGAACACTGAAGTTTCGTGTAGTTCTCACCGGCAAAATTCGTAGAATTACAATTGTTCCACATCTTCAGAAATTGCATGCTAAACATGAGATATTTTTAAAATATTAAAAAAATGATACATTAGTTTAAGGAGAAATTCAAATTATGTATGAATTTTTAGATTAAATTCATATGTAGATCGGATCTTTTTGATGAACTTTTAAATTTTGATAAAAATATGAGCAGAAATAAGACAATTTTTTAAATCAATCCTCCTCTACCAAATTTCAAATTCTCTGCATTTAACAGCAGTTATTTCTAAATTTAAGATGTGCAAGTATTTTTAGAAAAATTAAGCTATACAATATCTTGATAACACTACCTCTAATCCTACTCTACATTTATTTTTATTTAAATCTCAATTAAATAGCCCAGAGGCATTTTTGAAACATTTTCATGAATTCCTCTTGATTTGCACTGTCTGTAGCGCTCATATTAGCCTATACCGAATGCTATCAACTTTCAGTATAGTCGAATCTACTTGATATTTTTAGATCAGAAGTTTTACTGCAATTAATATTGTAACTGATTAATATTTGAAATACATGTTGCATCATAAGATATTTGCTGCATTTTGATGTTCACCAGTCCTGTATATAAGGATTTCGGTATGAAGAAGACTCCTTGAATTTTCCTTGCTAGGAAAACAATAAGTTTAATAATATGATCATAGAAATTGCGAAGAGAAAATTTTGAGTGTATCAAAATTGCTATGAACACCTATTTGATTTTCCAATACAAATGTACAAAACTTAAAGAGTTGATTATTTTTCATGTTCAGTTAAGGTATTACTTTTTAATAAATTCAAATTAATTATTTTTTATTAAAATTAATAATTCTACTTTATATTTGTATATCAAGACGTATTTTTAATCATGGGAATATGTTTTATATGATGCATTATATTGTAATAATAAATTTTGTCTAGTAAGATACGAAAGATAAATATTTACTTTAAAATATAAAATTATGTTATAAAACTCGCTAAAATTTGGTGACAAAAAATTAACTGGATTGCAACTATTATATAAAGGTGCATTAATTAAAAACAGCATAATATTTTGTTAAAATATATTTAAGGCTAAAAGTTTTAATTTTTACTTTTAGTCTAATTAAATTTACTTAAAAATATTATTGGTTATTAACTGAAAGGCTCAAAGACAGAAAAACTTGAAAAATATTAATTGATAGGAAATTAATTAGAGTGAAGATTAGAAAATTAATTAGAAATTAATTAGTTAATTATTAGAAGTTGATTTGGGTAATTTATTCTAACAGCCAGAGAAATAGGTCTTACAAAGCAAAATTGTAAGAGATCTAAACTTATAACCTGCATTGTACTGAAATGCTTAATATGTGAATTTTTCAAAAAATAATAGCATAAAATTTTAAATTTCTCAAAGGTTTCAGTGAAAAAGTACAAGTGAAGCGGGTTTTTTTCTTTCCTCCGCAGATAATTTTACTCAATGAAAAGATTAGTTTGCATAACAATTACGTTAACAGATAAAAATTATTCCGTTAAACGATTTAAAAAACAATTTTAAACACTATAGTTTTATATTTATGAAAGAAAAATAATATTGCAAAAAGATGGTGGAATGCTGACTATTGATCAAGTATTTGGAAAGTCGTAATATGAAATTTGCCTTACTGAATTTTACGAAACTTTGTATCCATTAGGATTTCAATGACTAATTATTTAACCATTTAAGCAACCATTTTCCCTTTTAGGACAAACTAGGAAGACTTGACTATACTTTTATCTTTTCTTATATTTCTCGGATATTTGAATTGTTATCATCATGGAAAGACTTGTTTTTTAAGAAGAGTAAATGTACTTAAGCTAAACTGATATCTCATTTAATCATAAAATAAATATATTTCATGAAATCGACTAGGTTAAGTCTCCCTAACCTTAGAGATACTTGACT
>BGPR01002636.1:150350-167894 GCA_013235015.1 Araneus ventricosus
AGAGTATTGACTCTGATACTTGATATACCAAATGCAGTAGAGTATTGTCTCTGGGTGCTCTGTGAAGACGTACAGAAAGAGCACACGTCGATTCGCACGTTACAGTGGCAAACAAGTTGAGGGTAGAAAAAGATATATGATTTTGTTTCTACTCATTAAGGTGCTGTATTCATTCTTTAAGACCAATTAGAAAACTTATTTTAAGTTAGAAATAAACATTAGCTTTATTTCTGATTCGTGATTGTTATTTTTCCTTCATTTTTCGGTGAAAATCTTTTCAGGAAATTAAAAAAGTATTTTCGGATTATCCGAAATTTCGGATTCCTATAGTTCCGCTGTACAAGCTTTCGCTTACAATAGATTTTAAAATAGCAAATAAAAAATGAAGTAAGGTCATAAAATATAAATCAGTGCTTGACAATCTTTTGACATTTGGAGTTCGAATTTCTATATTGATATTAATCACTCCGGATTGCCTTGATTTTCGCTGAATTTCACCCTCCTTCTAATAAATGTTGCCATCTTAAATATACGAGGCGTGTCCGGAAAGTAAGTACCGTATTGAAAAAACTCGGATAAAAAATGTTTTTCAAAACAAAATTTAATTTTATACGAAAGAACATTTCGTAAACTATTTTTCTACATAGTTACTACCATTGTTCAGACATTTGTCACAGCGAGAAACCAACTTGTCTATACCCTTTTCAAAGAAAGATGCCGCCAGTGAAGACAGCCACTGCTGAACACCATTTTTTGCGTCGTCATCGCTGTCAAAGCGCCTACCTCTGAAATGACGCTTCAAGTTCAAGAACAAACCCAAGTTTCATCACCGGTCACAATTTTGTTTAGGAATTGCCCTCTTCACTGCATCGGGTACGAAATTTCAAGGCACTGCTAAGTCACTTCGTTTTGTGGACATTCTTAAGCATTTTCGGAACCCAACGGGAACACAATTTGCTATAATTTAAGCGATTTGTGACAATCTCGTGCAAAACAGTTTTTGAAATTTGTGGAAACTCATCAAAAAGCATTCTTATTGTGAACCGTCTGTTTTCACGAATTTTCTCATTCATTTTTGCAACCAAACCATCATTGACAACAGAAGGTCGCCCACTCCGTGCTTCGTCATGAACACTAGTGCGACCATCATTAAATTGTCGAACCCACTTTCTAACCATCCCATCAGTCATTACATTTTCACCATAAATCTTTACAAGTTGGCGATGAATTTCAGCTGGATTAACTTTCTTTGCGTTCAAAAACCGTATTACAGAACGCACTTCACAGTCGGCGGAATCGGCAATCGTCTTAAACATTTTGAACGCTCACCAACACATGTAAACACAACACAATCCGGCTGCAATGGCTTCAGTGGACAGACGATGAACCAGAGACACGTGTGCACATGCGCGGAACTGCGACACTAGCGCTGCGGTGGCGGTAGAACGAAACGGTACTTACTTTCCGGACACACCTCGTCTAAATACCTTACTCATATGTTAGTAAATGTGGGTGAAATTTCGCTCCTGAAATAACATAACGTATCGTTTCGTGTTTTGGTTTCGATAAAGAGTTATATCATTTTACATCTTAGTGGAACAATTTTGAAACTAACTAATGTTGGAAACAAATAATGGAAAATTTATGAAACAATTTCTATTTTCAGAGAGGCTGTAGTAGGATCCCATGTGACTAATTCAGAAACAACTCATGAAAACGAAGAAAGACCATGTCATCTCGAGAGAGAACACAAGCACGCGAAGCTTAGCTATCTTGTATGGAGGCATATTTTGAAAAATAAAAAGAAATTGTTTTAAAGTTGCTATGTTCAGCCACTGTTCACCTTCTAATATTATATAAACAGGTAAAAGTCAGGGCTGTCTGAGCAAATTTGAGTGCCCCAGGGTAGAATAATTGGGGCCCCAAAAGAACCGAAACTAAGAATTTGATCGCCTATGGCCCAACGAATATACCTTTCTGTTAAAATTAATGACAGAAAAAGTCACCGGTTCTCCGACTGACGCTTTACAATTCTGCAGATCGGCGTCTTTCTAAAATAGGATTTTGGGTGGCACCCCCTCCCCATTGTAAACATGATTAATCTTAACAGTTTCATTGTATAAAACGGATTTTTCCCCAATCCTCTTCTACATATTTATTAAATGCAAAAATACAACAATATACTTAATGTTTAAATATATATATCAAAACAAACTTAGAAACACAAAACAAAAACTCAAAAACAATCAAGACACAATGGCAAAAAATAGATAAAAACCAAAATAAAATTGAAAAATATCATAGCGATCCGCTCGTCAGGAAGTTCACTCATGATATTAATTTGTGCTTTTTTCTGCTAACGACAAACGAAATCCGTTAAAAAATGCCGCCATCCCTTCAAAAAGCACAAGACAATTAAAATGGAAGAATTCCTGAATAAAAGATAAATACATTTAAGATGATTTAAAAAGAATCGAAAGCAAAAAATCTGAATACAAAAGACCTAGAATTAAATAAATAAAATAGCAGCATACACAAAAAATAATAAAATAAAAGCGAAATACGCTTATAATATATATATACTTTCTATTTTATTTAACATTTTTAAATTATTTATTTAATTGATGCAGAATGTGAATAGAATTTATAGTATAGTATCTACATATTTATGCAACATAACAAAATCGATGGCTCACTAGTGGCAAGTCCTAATCATGCTTTTACTTTTAACATACAGGTTGGTCATAAATTATTGGTTACATTTCAAAAATTAATTTAAAAAACTAATCATGTTGCAACTTAATTTTTTTTAAAAAGAGAAAATAAAAAAGTTCTTTTCCAGATGGGTGGCGTACTAAATTTGCTACAGTGAGAGATGTCCATACGCAATGACTAATGAAGCCGATGCGCGTTTTCTGCTTTCCTTTTTTATTTTTTCTTGAATATCTCGAAAACTATTCCGTTTTCGAATTACAATTGATTTAACAAATTAAAGAGCGTAAAATTCCCTACAGAAACATTCTTTTATTTATCTTATAGCTTTAACAGTTTCGCAGCTAATTACTCTCAAAAATCGGAGATGTCCAATAATTTATGACCCCCTAGACCAACGTAACGGCGCGTTACCAATCAGAAAAATAATTTTTTAAAAATTCGTTCTCATTTTTAAAAAATAGTAGTTGTAACATTATAAGTATTTTTTTATTAATTTTAATAATCCAATAATTTATGACCAACCTGTATTTAAAATTATAATTAAATAATTCTTTTGGTCCAAAATTTTAAAAAAATCTGTATATTAAACTTATAGGTGCCTTTGGGTCAGTGGTGCCCTTTGGCTACATCCCAATTAGCAAACTGGGTAAGACTTAAGAACAAGGTGCTGTTTCTCGCCAAACTGGGAAATTGCGCCAACCATCCAAAAAGTTGCCAAATATCCGCCATCTTGAATGGTGTCAAGATGGCGGCGATTCTAATGACAGCCATAGCAAAAAATGTAAATAGTAAATAAAATTGGAAATAGTACATAAAATTGCAAATACTACATAAAATTGTATGAAATTTAACATGAATTTTCTGAAATTCTGGCACAAATTAGAAATTCTGGCAAAGTTTTAGGGTTGCCAACAAAATGAAGCACATTTGGCGAGAAATCAATTTGGCGAGGGGAAAAAATTCAACTTGGCGGACCGCACCTTGTTCTTAAGTCGAGCCGCAAACTGAATAAAGCAGCCCTGGTAGAGGTACTGGTCACTTCTGTTCTGCATGAGTACAAGTCATGAGAAAAACGTCAATTACAGATCTTTTTAAGTGAAATAAAAACACGGTATAACCTCGATTATCCGATCTGATTGGGACCGCAGTCATCTCGGATAATCAAAAACTCGGTTAACAGACTAAATTTTAAATGGCGTCTTCTTTTCTTTCTACAAGCTTTTCCGAAATTGTTTATTCGAAATTATAAAAATAAGTTCTCAAGTGGTACCACGTATTAACATCTTAACAAACTCCTTTATTATTTATCAAACTTCGAACATGCAGTTTTTTAATATTAATTAGTTCTGATAAGAGGATTTGCGAGTGTTATTGATTTACGCTGTTTACTTTGAACTTTCCCAGTGATTTTTTAAGGGTGTTCTCATTAGAACATCCCTCCCCCCCGCTCAACAACGCGAATCTTTCCGATACATTTACAGTGCTATTTTTTCATGAAACTTTGATTAGATTATTTTGCTCATCTCTACTAATAACAAAGGAGAATGTGTGCGTGCGTGTTGGCGCTCTACAGGGCAGACTGCTGGACCTAGAATTACGAAATTTGGCACAAATTTACTTTGAAGGGGGGAGTGAACACCTCGGAGCCCTTTTTTTGAAATTTTAATTAATTAAAAATTAAGCGAAATTTTGGTGTTTTTCCCCGAATAACTTCCGAAAATATAACAGCATAAAAGTTATTTTTACACCATCTGAAAATGCAAAAAGTTACCCTTTCAATGATATTAGTTAAGTTCCTGTACAATTTTTTCGCTAATTTTAATGAATTTTTAAAAATATTTTTACAACAATACTTTTCATTGTTGCAATGAAATTCAAATGGTTTTCATTGTTTAAACAAATATTTATTCACGTGTTCCTCTTCCATTGTTAAAAGCTGAGGTAATATCTTGATATTTAATGTTATGTTTCAATTCTTTTTTATCAATACGTTTTAATACAGATAGCATGTTGCTGGACGTAAAATAAGCCGTGCCTTTTTAATGTTGAAATGAAATGCATATTTTGCATGAGGAATAAGAAAGTGAAGTGGGTGCCGGCAATCTGCAATTAGACGTTACATGACACGGATAGTACCTTGGCTGCCTTAAGAACATTCAAGCAGACAACGAAGAAAACAAGTGCAAGACCACTGAAAGAACATGGATTATATGTCTATCACAATTTGAAATTTAAAATTCTTTTATTAAGGGAACTATGAAAATGAAATTATGAGTAAGATTCAATTGAAAGCATATTCCCGTCGAACGAGCTGGTCGACGAAGGCGGCTAGTGCTATATAAAGACGGACGGAAAGCTCATCGCTTGACTTTTTTAGGAAAAAAGAATTGTGTAATAGTCCGTAAAAAGATGAAATTGATAAGAAATGAATTTATTTTGAAATAATAAAATTTCAACTATGAAATAAATAGTTGAAATTTTAAGTAATAATACTCTTAAACATTTGCTTAAATGATCTATTAGAATTATATTTTGCATTAATTATTATTTTATTCACGTTTCTCACTTTCCAACATGGCATCCAAAATGGATTGGTCGTACATTCGTTTATTACTTATCATTTATCTTTTTAATACACAACTTTTAAATTTCAATCTCTTGAAATTATAATTCTAAACAGGTTCTGAAATAAAGTAAGATTTTTTAAAAAAAATAAACTATTTATGATCCAATGCAATTTCCTATAAATAATTTGATTTTGAAACTGCCTGAAAAAGATCATAATAAATAAATAATTTTAACTTTCTTTTCAACATAGAAACAAATTATAAATCTTAATTTTCGTATGGATTAGCGATAGACAGGCTTGATTGTACACAAGATAAAGAAATTGACAACTGCATGAATCAACAATAACTTCAGTGACTATCAAAAAATGAAATGAAAGTAATTGGTGAAATGCAGAAAGAAAAATGAAATTAAACAGAAAAGAAAATAATTACTTAATCACAAGATGTTTATAATTAAAGGAAATACTTATCAAAAATTTATGAAATGCGAATATTTTTATTACAAATTGCTTTGAACGAGAGAATAAACATAAAATGAAAATCTTTCTTGAAATTTTATCATTTTCAATGATAAAATTTCAAAAAAAATGACATAAAACATGAAGAAATCAATTTCCATGCATATATACGATGCATATACAGGGTGTCCCTAAAAAGTGGAAATGATAAAATTTCAAGAAAAGTGACATAAAACATGAAGAAGTCAATTCCCATGCATATATACGATGCATATACAGGGTGTTCCAAAAAAGTGGAAATGATAAAATTTCAAGAAAAGTGACATAAAACATGCAGAAGTCAATTTCCATGCATATATACGATGCATATACAGGGTGTCCCAAAACAGTGAAAATGATAAAATTTCAAGAAAAGTGACATAAAGCATGAAGAAATCAATTTCCGTGCATATATACGATGCATATACAGGGTGTCCCAAAAAAGCGGAACAAGACTTTATTTCCTTAAATATTGATTTCAGACATATACTTTCAATTACAAAGTTTCATCAAATAAGGTAAGAATTTGTTTGAAAATACTTTGATATCCAAGTGGATTTATAATAATAAGTTACAAAAATTAAATTTTTATACGGCCCCCATAGAGCAAAAATGTCAATTGGTAAAATATTTTCTTTTACATTCATCTATTCATATTGTTCAACAACGGATTCTGAGACTACCACTTTTGGATCATTTTGCATCTGAAAGGGGTGTCAGGTAATGAGTCATACGAGCGCATTTCCGGAGTTCTTTGTTAGATCACGCTCAGTAAAATGCAAACATCAACCTTCCATTCTTCACTTTCCCCCTATTTTGATGAAAATAACTCCGCCCGGCGCATGCGCAAGAGCGCGGAGGGTTTCCGAATCCGTTGCTAAACAATATACAAAGTTGCACGCTTCTATCTGCAAAACTTACATATATATAAGAAGACAAAGTTGTTGACTTAGACCACTTTTCCATACCTCTCACTGCTGCTTGCTCCAGTCTTTCGACGTACATTTTAGGGATAATATACATATTAAAAATATTTAAAGAATGGAATCAGGAAATATCAATGTCTTTGTTAACTCTTGTTAAATCTAAAAAATAGTCAAATAATATATTAATTGAAATATTTGCAAAAATAGTTCATCTTGTGAACTTTTAAAGAATATTCACTGTGACATATCAGCAGTGAGGCCCATCTTCAAATAAACAAGCAGTGCTATAAAAATATTACTAGAATACAACTGAAAGACATTTTTTCAAAATAGTTCAAATTTGTAGTTGTGATTATCTGAATTGTATTTCAGATAATTACAGTCCTTTTTTCGGTGAGTTCCGTTTCAGTAAGAGAAATCGAATATGTAGGAACCTTAAGGCAACATGAAAGTGAATCCGAAACCTAAGAACAGCCGATGGAAAAAAATCAAGAGCGCGAAGGCGAATCATGGGTGAAATTGAAAGGGGAAGAAAAAGAACATTAGTTGGTTTTTAGCGCAAAACGAGAGCATCCTGAAATCCAATTCTGGCTAAGTTCTAAGACAGAAAGGATAGTCATTCGCCTTCGTCCATTCTGTTACTTAGTCGTACGCAAGGAGCGAATTTTAGTACTTTCGAATAATATTTGGTATGCAGCCCCATTCTGTGTCTGTCTTACTTTTTCATCCATTTTCTGTCTTCTTTTCTCGTTTTAATCTTTTTTCGCTAATAATCGAACTCTCAGAGTGGAGAAGTAAGCAAGTAAGAATAAAAACGAAAATACGAATTTTTAAAATAATTTTAGTGAGTTCTGCAACTCTGCAGACCTAAAGGTCGAGTCGCCACTGCTTTTAGGTAAAGCTTAATATTAAGCACAAATCTAAGAGAAAATAATTTCGTATTCTTGTTTAATATTAGGCTATTTTCCTGTCATACCTTAATTCTTTATTTTCTCAAGTTGTGCTTCCATTCTTTATCAAGTCTATAGTTGCAACTATTTGCCAATGAAACTGAGTAACATTGTGCGGCATTGGCATTTTTTTTAAATCCATGATGATTGGATGATGTACTACTAAACAAATATTTGCATTTCGCAGTGTTTCTATGTTGAATAAACTAGCATGTCTGCAGTAAAAATCTCCATATAAATTTGTGAGCAGACCCTTGAAATTTAAAAATTAATATATCTCCTATAAGATTTGCAGACAGAATCGTGAAACTTGGTTTATACATACATGAGTGTAAGAGGAATATTTCACTCAATGACACTTTTGCTCTACGGGGAATGTATAAAAATTTATTTTTTTTTTTAACTTTTTATATTCAACTTCCACAGAAGCCAAAGTGATTTCACTCAAATTCCTACCTTATTTGATGAAACTTTGTAATTGGAAGTATATGTCTAAGTGCAATATTTAAGGAAATAGATGCTTGTTCCACTTTTTTGGGACACCCTGTATATGAAAGATATACGAGTAATCTGAACCTCTGTAAAATCAAAAAGATAAGTTTTGCAGACAAAAAGTACGACTGCAACTTTTAATAACTAATTTAAATCGCTTTCTGATTGATAAATATGCTACAAATTTATTTTGTTACAAATATATTTGTAAAATAATTTTGTCAAGCAACAATGGTTGAAACACTAATTTCAATTCAAATGTATGATTGATGATTAATTATATCTGCGGAAGAGAAATAACGAATCTTAAAGATCTTTCCTTAAAACGCACATTTTAAGAAAATATCTATGAATTATAAACTATGGAAATATATATGTAGATTCTAAAGATGCCATTACGAAAAATGCAAGCAAGAAGTTTACGATAAAAGCAGGTAAAATAAAAAGAGAGTTTATATTAAATTTTAAAAGGCAATTTCATTATTTACCATTTAAATTTTTGCAAATATGAAATTTAATCTAAGTATATAAGGCTTTATTTCATGTGTGTTTATATATCGCAATTAAGATTATTAAAAATCTTAGCGTAATTTACACTAAATATGCATCAATAAATATATACTTTGTAAATAAAGATTGCTTCGAAGATTCATCTTGTAATTAAAAAATAAAATTGTTGAATTTTACACCAATTTATTTGAAATTTTAATATCAGAATTTAGAAAATTCTCATCCATTTATTTAGAGAAAATTGATATTGTGAAATCTTACAAATGCAAAATACACAAACAACAAAAAAAAAAATGCGCGTTTTCGGAGAAAAGCAATCTCTTGTATACAGACCCCAATCTAACTTACTTTTTGATTATATGGCAGTAATTTTTACAATACACTTCGAATTCATAGACAGTTTAATTTAATTTATGATAGTGTGCCTTTCTATTTCTCGATATTGCATTCATTCCTTTCATTTTACATCCTTTATATGTCCTATTGAATAAATAATTCTCCTAATAAACTAGACAAACAATGTTCATAAATAAAATGTTCATTAAAACTTTTGTTTTAGTTATAAGATCTAGAATTGTATAAATCACTCAGCATGAATGAATTTTGTTATTCTTTTTGCAGGAGCATATGGTTTTCAGAGTCATTACTTAAAATTTCACCTAGTAATTCCTAAACATTAATATATATTTCATGCAGATTTATAATTCATAGTCATTTTTCTATTTCGTATTTCTAGCCATTTAACTCCGTAAGTGTTTTGTTTCTCTGTTATATAATTAGATGACACCTTCTGTTTTAGGAATGTGTTGACGTTTTGATTTAATCAAAAGTCCGTAGAATACTTGCAAAGTTTATGAATTCCACATAATTTTTATATTAAATTGTGACATTTATGAATGAGATTTGAGTTTCTAAATTCAGTTCATAAATATTAAAATATGATAAATATATGATACACGAGTAAATCATTTAAGAAATTAATACTAAAATATACTTTTTTTTGCTTTTAATCCGTCAAATAAACTAAGAAAGATTAAGTTCATTTCTAATTTCGGTTTGTTCCAAAATTCAAATCATACTGTATGCTAGCAAAGAATTCCTGTAAACTTTTATTACAATAATAAATGATGGCAAGATGTTAAATTAAACATATTAAACATAATTTAACATAATTAAACATTTTATTAATTTTATAATAGCATTTATATATTAAATATATTTTATTAATGTATATTATTATTTAATAACATACATTATAAATTATACATAAAGACGGAAACAATGTTCCCCCTCAAATTTGGTTGCGAATTTTTATAATATGATAAAATTTAAGAACGCCTAAAAATTTCAAATACATAATGGATTAACATTCAAAACTTTCCTCATACGCTTTGTTTAAAACGAAACCAAACATAAAGCATTACAATCTAATTCTTTACTCTGCGCGAATGTTTCAAATTCATTTTTAAATGGAATCCCATTCATCATTAGATTCCGAAACAGAAACTATATCAACAGGCCCCGTGACCCCTCAATTCGGAAGTATTTCTCAGAGATATTTTGTCTAAGGAATGCGAATTCGAAACATATTCGAACGTTCGAGATAGGAATTTTTATTGTTCGTTTTTGTGTTGAGGAATTCTATTCTTACTAATTCGACAAATGTTCAAAAATTAGAAATCCAAAATCTGAAATCCGTATCTCTAATGTCAGAGATTCTTAGCCAGTTTAAACAATGAAATCTTATGCAGAACCCTGATTAAAACTACTTTTCTAAGTCTTTAAATATATAAATATCAATGAAATAAAACTAAATTGAAGACTCACGGTAACTCAATTGCATTTTATTGCTGTTCTGGTAATTGCTCAAGGTGTATGTTTACCATATATCTGAGTATTTTGCTCTATAAATTTGCATTTTTCTCGATGAAAAGTTGAAATTTATTACAAAAAATTCAGTTTTTAAAAAATTATATTCGTTTCTAGAAATTAAAGGCATTTAACACGTAATGGCATCACAGAAAATAAGGCTCGGCTCGCAGTCTCTCTAGAGTGTTGTTTTGTTTGTTTCTTTTTTTCGGATTATGAATTAAAAGCTTTCATTTTGCAAATACTGGAGATATTTTTGTCTGTGGCTGCACTTAAACGCGCCATTGATGCCAATTGATGAACATCATTTCTGACATTTCTTCCTAACCCCTACCATCCCAGGCAAGTCTAAGCTGCAACTGTGCAGAGCTGAGCTATCTGAATATATGATCAGTAACAATATTTATTTCACATCATGATTTTAATACAGCATAATTTGGTAAGCAGTATGGTGGAATAGAGATAATAATAGAGATAACGCCACCGCAGTTGAAGTTGCGCCAATAAAGAGGCCAAATCTGGCAAAAATTTTAGGTGTACATTGGCAGCACTTAAAAACCACCAAATCTGTGAAAACCGCCAAATCTGGCAAAAATTTTAGGTGTACATTGGCGGCACTTAAAAACCGCCAAATCTGGCAAAAATTGTAGGTGTGCATTGGCGGCACTTAAAAACCGCCAAATCTGTAGCTGCGGTGGCGTTAATACGTAAATACCGTAAAAATATATGTTTCACATCATGATTTTAATACAGGATAATGTGGTAAGTAGTATGGTGGAATAGAGATGATTTAAAAATGCATAGAAAAATCTTTCAATTACAGATATAAATTGCGTAATGCAGTATACTCTTATTTGTGCTTTGCAGCGAAATGTTGAAATCAAATCTCATATCTCAAAAAAATCATATTTCACACTACCAGAAATAAAGGAAAGTGGGGTAAAACCAGGTTACTAAGACTCGAAGGCCTGTTGTAGCTAAACTATTCGACAAAGGGTTCGTAAAAGTTTATCAAAATATTCATTGTGCAATGGAGTACAAAATATTGTTCCTGAAAAATCATAGTTTCGTTACTTTTTTTGTCAATGATTTTTTTTATTGAAAAAAGTCAAACCAACCGATTTAACTCCTTTCTCCCCTATAACAACCATGTCTGCTACCACAACAACGCTGATTTGCTTTATAGTAATATTCTTCAGACGTACGCAGATACGTTCATGGTAATAATGTCCAAGACGTATGCACGTTTGTCCAAAGGACGAAATGGGTTAATTCTTCAATTATAATAAATATTTCCGTTGTTCTCTCAAATAATTTCTCACTAAAAAGTAATGTTTATTAATATTTTACATTTCGATGAATCCGGGAATTTTTCCTATAAATATAAGAATTTTTATACATAATTTAACTTGTTTAATATGATACATGAATTACAATAAAATGAGAAATGCCTAACGAAAATAGAAATTATCGTTTGAAGTTAATCAGAAATTAATTATTAAAAAATTGCTTGAAATAAAATTGGATGATTATTAAAAGTTCATAAATATTTATAGAAGTTTTGGCCCATTGTGATTGAAATATTTTTTTAATGTGTACATTTTTCATAAATATCCTTATGTTGTATAATATTAAATTTCAGTTCAATTTCTTACGCAAAACTCCTAATTGTTAATTAAATTAACATTTCATGATGTATAATTAGAAACGCAATTTATTTATAAACAGCAGACAACCTGATGTTGCTCGGGATCCAGATTGCAACTGCTTCCTTTTCTACAAATATTGTCACTCACTTCCCCCAATAAACGTAAATATCCTTAGAATCCTTTCTTGTGAAATTAAAACTTTCAAATTAGTTATCGCTTGTTTGCCTTGAATATAATTGCAATTGAATGCATAATTTGATATTCACGGCTCCCTTAACAAAATAATTTAAAACTTTAAATTGTGATAGACATTTAATATGTGTTCTTTTAGTAACCTTGTACCCATTCTCTTCATTGTCTATATGAAAGTCCGTAATAGAGTAAAGTAACTCCGTTTTTTTCCACACCTAATGCCACATGTAACATCTAACTGCGCCAACTTCTCTATCTTATTCTAAATGCAGAATATGCATTTGATTTTAACATTAAATTGGCGCGACACATTTTTCATCCAGCAGCATGCTAACTGGATTAAAACATGCTGATAAAAAGAATTAAAACATAGCAAACATCATCATTCAGCTTACTTTGTGTATTTCCTATTATACATACTAACTGAGAGAACTTTGTTTAGAGCTTTTACAGAAAAATTGATGGAATGAAAAAAGAAAGTGAACTCCATTAATATATTACCTTAGCTTTCACGAATGGAAGAGAAACACGAAGTTAAATATTTGCATAAGCAACGAAAACTGTTTGAATTTCATTACACAAATGAAAAATTGCGCTAAATTTATTAAAATTAAAGAAATAATTGCACGGCAAGATAAGTGATATCATTAAAAATAATTTTTTTTGAATTTTCAGATGGTTTAAAAATCAGTTTTGTGCTATAATATTTTCTCGACTGATCAAGGAAAACCCACAAAATATTGCTAAATTTTTAATTAATAAAAATCCTAATTAAAATTTAAAAAAACGGCTCGGAGATGCACATTCCCACCCTCCAAAGTACATTTATGATCAATTGCTCTGGGTCTAGCTGTCTGTCCTGTAGAGAGCCATTACCCACACACACACACACACATTCTCCTTTATTATTAGTAGAGAAATTGTAGTGAATTAGTATGGTTTGATTGAAAAGGAGAGAAATTGGGAAAAGAGCATTTATTTAAACTTTTAAACAGTATATCGTACAATAACTAAAAAAATTTTCAAAATATTGCCAAAAATATACGGTCCAAAATAAAACATCAAAATCCCACCAAAAGGAAAAAAAATGCAAGATTTAATAAATTAAAACACAGAAGCATAATATTTCGTCTCGCGGGACGTGAATAATAATGAAAAATAAAATCTCACGGAGAGATGTTTTTAGAAGAAATGTGTTTCCAAAGACGGTGAAAAATCACTAAAAATCAGGAAATCACAGCAGCTTGAAATTACTCTTATTAGAGAGGGGATATTCTCGACTTTACATTGATATAAAAATTATGGATCTCCGATGAGAATGTATACAAAAAATTCTGAAAAGAGGCAAAACACACCCTAATTTACCATTTAACATTAAATAAAGGAAAATCTAAGATGAATTTTTAAATAATTATTAATTCTCTAGGTCTCACTTGTGCTAATCCATTACTGTGCCAATTTTGGTCCGATATGTCAAATGGTCTCGTCATGCATAACGAAGATAAAAACGAACACACAAAAATAAGCTCTTTTATACATACTGATAAATAAAAAGCTTTTTAAAATTATAACTACCTACCAGAACTTAGTAAAAACTTTCTATAAGAAATTGCCTTTTTAGTTATTGTTTCTAAGTGTCTCAGTATTTTTGAGAATGGATTAAACGCATATTTTAACGTACTTGACTTTTTTTTTTGAAAAATAAATTTCAGTACAAATTTCAATTGTGTAAAAAATTACATATACTTCAATGCATACAAGTTCCGACCCAATTGTTTGTCGTGTAAGTAAACATTAAAATTCTATACATATCCAGAGATTCCACTACTTATTAACCACTTAACTGAATAGTTTTCTTTGCTATCTAATAAGATGACCCCTCCTGTTTTGGAAAGGGGCTGTCGTTTTCATTCATCTAAGAAGGCATAGGATACTTAAGATGTTTATGGATCCTACACATTTTTTGTGTCAGATTATAAAGCTAATTAATGATTCAATTTTAGTTCATAAGACTAAAATTTCGATAATTCGATGCACGAGTATTCTCGGGCTGTTAAGTTAAGCGGTTAAAAATACAATAGCTAAATGCACCTGTTCTTCGACTTATGTCCTTTGTCAATTACGACAGTCCTCACTTACGAACACAGACGATAATGGTGCACATGGGAAGGTGTTCCAAAGAAGTGCTTATCAGGAATTTCGAAAAGCTGAAGGATTTCAGCAAGATGAGGAATTCGAACTGATTAGAGAAGGTTCAAATTGCAATCAATCTAGGATATGAAATAGAAGATGTAGAGGAGTTGCGAGATTGCAAGACAAAAGAATTGTTAGATGGATAGTTGATTGAACTGAAAGCACACAGGATGGCAGAAGGAAAGTTAGAGAAGCAGAGAAAAAAAATAAGCCACAGAAAAAAATCACAACTTATTTGATTCGTTTTCTCAATTAGACAAAGCTCTGGCTCAACGCTTTGCAAAGGTTGAAAGCACCATTCCATGTCCTGTGCCCTATTATACCGAAATATATGAGGAAAATCTATGCAAACAAAGATTTCCATGTTCCTCAGAAGCCATCAACCTCAGCCCAAAAAGTTTGAAAATTAAAAGTTTATTTTCAGTCGGACATTTTTTATAGAAACAATTTTTTAGTCACGTATACTGGATTGCATTTGCTGTTTAGTATTTTTACATTACATAATTTAAAGTTTTATTTTTGTTTACAGTGAATACAATAGAATAAATATTATGTATTTTTCATTTCATGCACACTGATTATATTTACATCGATTGAATTTCTGTGTTCTATGTGCAAATTTCATAGCCTGTTTGAATAAAAATAGTTTAGTTTAGGTGCATTAAAATCCCGTTTTGAAGCAACACATTTTGGGACGGACCTCGTCATTTCGAACCGCGGTCAGATGACGAGGACGACACCCCCTCTCCAAACTTCCGCACCACACCGGCGGGAAGACGTTTGACCCTTACATATGATTTAGCTTGCAGCAGGCCCAATACACGACAGATCTTCAGTGGAATCGGGTTTCGAATCTGACCGGAGGTTCAGAGAGCCGAGACCTTACCAGAGCCTCTGAATAAATACAGTTTCAGTTAGTAGTGAATATTTTAAAGTAAAAAGATTATTAAATTTTTGTTTGATTACGTTTCACAGGAAGCCAGAAAAACATTCATTCTTTTGAATTTTTATCACTGAGTTAACTTTTATCATTTCGAACAGTTTTAATTTCAAGAAAAATTAAGTGTAACCTCATATATCAATGTTCTTGGCGAGGTTAAGAAGCCTTCATTTAAATATTCATATTCTTGGTAACCCTTAGCTTATTATATTAATAATAACTATCAATAATATTTTCCATTTAGATGACGAAACTAATTTAAGGTATCCGACTGTGTTCGGAGACATTTTTTTGAAAAATCTTATATATATTTTTTAGTGTTATTCTTCAACTGCATATGTTTTAAAACTATGAAAATATTGTAAAATTAAGCTTTCAAAATAATATTTTTTTAAAAGACTGAGAAATTTGAAGAAAAATGACTAAAATATTTGCCTTACGCTAACAGCCAGGCGTATTCTAAATATACATAAATCCTTGCAGGAGTACATTTTTATGACAGTTATCTGTGTTATGCTCTAAAATCTTTCTTGTACTTCAAAATAATTTTGAGATATAGCTGAACATAGTCACTAAACTGGTAATTTTTCATAAAAAAAATGCTTTTCGTTTATATTTAAGCATTTAAAAATATTACTTGATTTTAAAATTGACCTTAGGTTTTAGAGGAAAACATCAAGCATATTACGGAAAACAATCTCAGAAAATTTCATATCAATACTTGAATAACGTTTTGAGAAATCATTGTTACGGTCGACAGTTTTCCTCAAAAATATCATTTCTCAGAAAACGCATTTAAAGTTTTCATGCAACTTAAAATAATGCTTACAGTTCGGTAATAAAACAGCTGTAACTCGATTTGTAATTCACGTAGAGTAAAAAGTGAGACAATTTTAGAAAGCTGATTAAACAGGTTACAAAATTAAGTCATAAAAATATTTTTAATAATTTCATCAAAAACGACTATTTTAAACCAGTCGTACGCTCCCAAAAAGTGTACGTTTGGTATTAAGGTGAAATCCCAAAACCTTAGCGAATGCGCTTTATTTTGCCAGAAAGAAAGACTAACTTTGAAAACTGATCTTGGCAACGACATCTGAAGCATTCGTTCTTCCTTTTCTCTCAGCCGCCGTGAAAAAAGAAATCGCAACAAGAAATCAAAATTTGAACTCAAAGAAAGCTTTGCAGGAAATATTACTGTCATTAGGCTGCAGCTTCCAACGTCATGACAGTCCCCACTTCATGGTATCACATAACAGCGCCGATATGCAACGCGCAGAAAACTTCCAATGGAGAAATCGTGTTGTGAGAATTCTGCCTACCAAGTCACGATTTTGCAAGCGGTATCCACTCAAAACTCTTCGCTTTCAAATCTTGGTTAAAAATTTTATTTCTTTCCAACGAAGGAAACTTGCGCTGAATTTTAGATTGCTTCGATCCGGTTTCAGGATTCTTTGGGCTTATACTGCGAAAATGGCACACCGGTAACGGATAAGTAGGTCGAAGGATGCTTTTCTCATATTAATGCAGTGCCATAAATGTGGGAGGAATGCACCCTGGGTGTAAAAATAGATTAGTTTACCTTAATATTTTCATATCTGGGTGTGCTAATATGCTTTAGCGAACAGCCAGTAAGGTGACTCTACTCTCTGACCTAGCTACAAAATTTGGTAAACAGCTTTCATGTATTGATAGTGTCTGTCTTCATCGCAATGAATATCAAGCGGAGATTTTTCAATTTATTCGTAACTTCATCTGTGCGCTGAATTCATTAGATAAACGTCCAGTTTGAAACTAGCTGCAGGCGTCTGATCCTGTTATACAGAGCAGAACGCCGTCTCTTACCCCCGTACCCGTGACCAGTCCGGTCACTGAACGGTTTGATGGGGCAAGACACGGGGGTTTTATTTAAGATATAAAAAACCACATAAAAAACAGATATTTGCACTATGTACAGCACAGGCAATTACACTTTTACACTGTTATTTCGTATTATTGTTCTTTTCTTTAAATGTTGTACTTCTTTTTGGGGGGGGGGGGC
>BGPR01002637.1:0-103033 GCA_013235015.1 Araneus ventricosus
CTTTATTGAATGATTTAATTATGTTAATTTGATAAATCCTGTGCTCCATAATATGTACCTAATCCAGTACAATTCTATAATCAATATTCTAGTATGATACCGGTTTGATACTGATTCTGGTTTCATACTGGAACCGGTATCGTACCAGATCCAGTATCATACTGGATCCAGCATCATACCGGTTTATGAAACACCGGTTCCGGTATGATACTGGATCCGGTATGATACCGGTTTATGAAACACTGGTTCCGGTATGATACCGGTTCCGGAATGATACTGGTTCCGGTATGATACCGGTTTATGAAACACTGGTTCCGGTATGATACTGGATCCGGTATGATACCGGTGTTTCATAAGCCGGAATATTTTTTTTATACCGGAATTTTTTTTTCCAATAGGGAATGTAAGTAAATTTTTTAAACAAGAGCAGTCTAGGCCAAATCTTAGGAACTAATCAAAGAATAGTAGTGAAGGGAAAAATTTCATTGTATATAACTTTTATGTCTATAATTGTGTAACAATTGATCTATAATATAGAATTTATTTTGCTTCATGCATGTAATCACAATCAGCCAAGTCCACACAAAAAATGCATGTAAAGCATAGAAAACCAAATATTTGTTAATATTTTCAATTTGAAAAATTTGATTTATATCCTGGTATTTGATGGTAGTGTATTCCATTTTATATTACTTATTAATTTTGTCAGGCTGGTCCGAAAATGTAGTAAATAGGGTATTGGTTCTTGATAGGATTGATGAAAACAGAAAACTTTATCCATAAAAAAAATTGTACTGCGTGAACTTGCAGTTTTATGAAGCTATGTATGATGTAAACTGATTGTTTTTTTTTAATTTCAGAAGTTAAAAATTCTATACAAATGCATGATATGTTTATTCCTTTTATTTGTTGCTCGAATTAATTTTAGGAAGTGAATAAGAAAATGAATAGATTTGTGAACAACATTGTTTTAGTGAAAAAAATTGTATGGGATAAATTCATACAGTAAAATGATATGCTCTGAATTTTTGTTGAAGTTTTTCGGAGGAGAGTGGAGACAGAACAAAGTTATAAATATGATATGTACTAATGTTTCATATGAAAATTTAAAACTTAATGTGCATGAAACTCTATATGTTATATAGAGTAAATATGAATACTTGAAAATGTTTTGGGGAATTTCTTCCAATCAGGTAGCAGCCAATTTTTTTTCCCGTTGGGTGGGGGAAGGGGAGATCTTAGATTGCAAAAATGCAACTACATCATTTTTCGGCTTTGCATGTATTTTAAATAATTTATATTTTTCTCCACCAACGTTCTTACTTGTCTTGTGGCAACTTTTAAATTCCCACCGGATTTTTTAGGAATTTTATTAAATATCTCAATTTATCTTTTTTCTCTTTGTTGTAATCAACTTAATTATTAATTGCTTTAACATTTTTGTAATTTGATTTAATGTTTGGATATTTATAATATTATTAAGCACTTGTGTTGTACCGAAATATATACTCTCCATTTTAACGGCGGGAGCTTTTGGGGGTAAACTGGTCCGCGCGTCACCTGACTGGGGGAATTTTCTTTGTGTGTGAAGATGAATCGGTTTGATTGACAGAAAGCAAGAAGGTTGGGTGTCTTTGGGGGTCCGGGGCCGGTTGGCTTCATATATTCGGTTCGTGTCCCTGCAGATACACCAAAGATCCTAAGGAAGAAGTTTTTTGTAGTCATCAACAAGATACAGATACGAAATAGATCAGAATTTGTGGATGTAAGAGTGTCCAGCGATGCTATTTTAAGCAGAAAATCGTAAGTTATTTTGCTTTGACAAACTGCCGCCATAAGATGCATAATTGGATGAAGAACGACAGAAGAGGCAAATAAGACAGTGACAATAATGTTCAGTGACCTCGAATGAATTTTAATCTAATTATGGCAGTGAACCATAAGTAATAATGTTGGAGATTGCCGAGAGCAATTAAAAGAGTGACGCAATAGAAAAATGATAATTGTGGACTTTCATAGCGTTCCAGCTCTATATTTTTCTATGGCAAAGCAGGCTACTCTTCCGACTCCTTGCATAAAATCTCTCGAGATTTTTAAATTGTTCACGAATTAATATAACGAAATAAGTTTTCATTTTTTCCTAATCAAACTCTTATATGCATAGAGTGAAAATTTGATGAAAATATTTGAAGTTTGATAGCGCTGATGTTCTTGGTTTTAAAGTCCTCAACAAAATGTTGAATATTTTTGAATGTCTATATAATTGTATATGACTTGATCTCTCTATCTGACCATTTGCAATTGTAATCAAGATAAATATTTCGTTTTAAAGTTGGCAATGAATTAATTTAAACAATTGTTAATAAAAAATATTTAGTCAAGAAAATTTAATCTATTGTCTCATTTTCTATTAATGTTATAATACAACTGTAAATTTTATTTCAGCAATTCTTCCACTATTGGCCATGAAATTTTAGGTAGTCTGGGAAAGGTTGGTAATTTCTAGGTAGTCTGGAAAAAGTTGGAAATTTCTAGGTAATAGCCTAATCTGTACCATTCATATGTCTTCTCGTCGTTTTTTCTTTATAGAGGCCCATCTAACATATTTTCAATGGCCTTTCACTTGCCAAACCAACATCAAGTTGTATTTCAAAGTGCCCAAGAAGTAGCAGCTGTTGCTCGAGCTTCCATGAGGTATACAACATTAACTGCACGGTTTCTTTTGAATCAACATGATGTTGAAGCCCATAATTACAACTATGCAGATATACCACAGTATCATGTCTTTGATAAAAGTTAAACTCTTTGGACAAGACGACAAAGAGGATGACAACAAATAATAATTGGGAGAATGCCAGCTGTAAAATTGCAGGATAGTGAGAGAAACTACTTAAGAATGCTTTTGCTACGAAGTCCTGGCGCGGTTAGGAACGATGATTTAAAAACAGTGAATAGAATCGTCTTAAGCTCTTTTCAGCAAACATGCACAAAACTGGGATTTCTTGAAAGTGATCATCATTGGCATGATACAACGACAGACGCATCTCAAGTTGAAATGCCAAGCCAATTGCGTAAGCGTTTTGTTGTAATTTTTGCATTTGGAGAAGTAGATGTTAGCTCTCTTTGGGAGCAGTTTAAAGATGTTCTTTGTGAAGATTTAGTTCATAGATTTTCTTCGGAGACAGGACCGCAATATGCACTAGCTGAGATCAATCAGTTGCTGAATTTTTATGGTTTAAGTCTGAAGAAAATTAACCCTCTGAGTGGTTCGGTCTTCTTTCTAAAGCGATTCGAAAAGCGAGCGACTGCAGAACCTTTATCTATTTTAAAAGTGTCTTCCTCCCAACAGAAGATTTTCCCAAAAGCGCAGCAGATCAAGTCTCTTCCCCCCTCTGAACTGTGGACAGTCAGCAACCCCCTTGGAGGGGGGACTAACCGCAAGAATCCGAAACCGCAAGAAGCTTTCGGAGATCTCACCTGTCGTGTGACAAAATTACACTTCATGTCTTCGACAGCCCTCTTTCTGCATATTGCCAGTGTCCATGACAAAAATAAACACCGTTAGACTAGAGAAATGCCAGACCGTTGGGCCAAAAAATTGAAGGCTATATTACTTATTTTTCATGTCGTGAGTTTCTAAAAATATGAACATTATTGAAGTTGCATGAAAGTTGATATTCTTTAGATGTCTGTGACTTCAATTTATTTGATGTTTATTAATAGTTGTATTTTAATTATTGGCTGTACTTCATATTATTAGTCGTCTTTTTTATATTCTTGATTTCAATTTATTTTCAGTCTACTCGTCAGCATATTAGTCTACGAATGTAAAAATTATTTCCTTAATTTTAAGGTTTAACTACAATGCCATTTATATATATTTTACTAATCTCTGATGGCACTATGAAACTTTTCATATTGTTTCTTGATTTAGTATTCGGCAAAAAGTAAAAAATTTAGAGCCGATCACAAATAGAAACGGAGCTTAACTGGCGAAATCCGTTTTGTATGCACATAAACATTTATTATATAGATAGTCACATAATAATCTATATTCCAAAATAGCCAGTAATAATTAATACACATGAAGCATTATAAATAACCTTCTTCACCCCTGAATAATGTTTTAAATAAAACAATATACTTCAAGCCTTTTGTACTGAAACTAGTTATATATGCTTTTTAAGAGGGCGAATTAATAATCCTCAAACTAAAGATTACATTTAGAAAACCAATGCACTAAATGTCGGAGGAAATAACTTATTTATATAACCTTTATTTAGTACGCAAGAGATTATCTTATATTATAATAAACGGAAATTTAATTCACCTGAAATTTGAAACTTTGATACTATAGTCCAGGTAGACCATCCAGTCGCGAATTTTTCAAAATTAAATTTAATTCTTTATTTGTAATTTTTTTTATCGAAAAGTAATGGCATATTGAGTTTCAGGGGCATTAGAGTTTTTTTACCCGATTGAAACGAAAATTGGGCAATTAAGGTTAAAAGACCACATACCAAATTTCATTTATCTAAGTCGTTGCGTTTGGGAATTATAGTGTTCACAAGCATGCGATTACAGAAACCGACCGACAGTCAACGTTTCAAGGGATTTGGTCCAAAATTTAATACGGGCCTACATTCCTAATTTTTGAAACTGTGTACCAAATTTTATCTATCTAGCTATTGAGTTTTGAGTTATCGTGTTCATATGAACCCTAACAGACAAATTTCCCGTTTACGGACTTTATCCCAAAATTGATTGATATATACTAATTTTGTATTAAGTCCATATAAAAGATTCCTTCTTTCTAACTCTAACCGTTGTTGAGTTATTGTGTTCACAAACATAATTCCAAAATTGTGTTTTTCGGACTCGGAGAGGTCTAAAAACTGGAGATTCGTCAAAATCTCGTGTTGAAAAATTTACGATCAACGATTATAATTCTTTCTCTTTGTATACTTCGTTTACTAGAATGTAAAAACGATCAAACTTTTTTTCCTATCAATTTTACGAAAATGCGCTAGCTACGAAGTAAAATATTTTTGAATTTTTTTTTCTACAGACAATTTTTTGCAAACTTCGCAAAATCAAAGCATAAGGAGAAAAATTTAACATCTATTCGAAATTAATCAGGTGCCTTTTCACAATTTATAAATGTCTTATCGGTGTGATATTCAAAAACATTTTTGGGCCTTTTCATACCAAATATAAAGGAAATTTAACTAACATAAAACTTACACTTTACTGTTTTTCTTAAAAAATAAAATTATAGATCTAATTCAAATATATCATACAGCTTGGAAAATAAATAAGAGTCTCATTATTATCCATTAAAGTTCAGAATGAAAATAAAAACCTGTATATAAATCAGAATTTTATTTAAAAAAATTATACTTTACAAATCACAGCTCACACACAAGATATTGTGATAAAACACACTGTCTAGCATGTGACGGTGGAGTTTGGAAATAATTCAATGCCTGAGACTGCTATTATTATTAGAAGTACTGTCTTCAAACTCGTTAATAACGTGTCGGGATGCATCATAGGTTTGTAACACATATTAGTGGATTCTTGTCTCATAGCATCTATTAAAATTCAGCTCGCAATTGGCATAAGAGCTACCAAAAGCAATGTAATTCAGGCATTTAGATTTGATCACTTAATGAAGAATGCATATCAGCAAAACTATAACGCTCAAGGAACTAGTGCATAAATACAGTATCATTGAAGTAAGCATTGATATTTTCTTAGAAATGGTTTTGTGTTCTTACATTTTAAAAAAGAAATAAACATTTTCACTGACTATTGAAATAAACTTAAACTGCAGATGTTATCAGACTCTTAATAAGATAACTAAAAGTCTGTTAAGATCACTGAAACGTTAAATTTAGTTGATATTATTCTTTACGTTTCCATGTAAACCAAAATTTTCTCTAACAAAAATACAATATTTTAAAACATAAAAAATAAAATTTTCATCCCTTTTCTTTAACATTTGTTTCAATGTTTGTTCAAAGTGAGCAAAAAACAAATTGAATAATAATTATTTGAAAAAATAATAGTTTTTTTCGGAATTTATTTCATTTTGATGAATTTAAAAGAAATTCTAAGTAGTGTAATATAGAAAACTCATCAAGAAAAAAAACTGCTATAGTTTTAAAAAATCATACCTAAACCTTAAAGTTATTTTTTTTTTCAATTCAATGTTATATAACGAAATAAACAACCCCCTCTTTTCTTATCACCCCCGGCTTCTCAAATTTTTCTATGCTTGAATGGGGTATTGAAAGAAATTGGGCAACAAAATCTATTTTACTTAACAATTCGATTAAAACATTGATGCATTGAAATAAAATCTTATATAACATAAGTGTATTACAGGGAAAACACTTGAAACATAATGCAATTTCAATCCAGGCTGACAAATATTAAACCGAACTTATACAGAATCCAAATTCGGACACACACAACTAGAAAAAAAAATCCAAAACTGACCTTCTTTCTGAAAGAAAACCTCAATGCAGATAGCGTTAAAATGCCCCAAGACAAAGGGGGTGTGGGGTCTTGGATCCTGTGGTATCTCTAATTTGCAGTAAGTACATTCTTATCAGCACTCATTGTGTCGACCGCTACCCTACCCAGCTAATCAATCAAAATGTCAAACCAAGGGGGAAGAAATTCGGAAAAATACGTTTATCGCACTTTAGAGACAGTTCACAAGACACGTAAATATCCGGACTGACCGCTTTCGGCGTGTCTCTGACCACACGTTGAAATGCGTGTTTCCCGCTTATGAGGTAGTCCAAGGTCGACGTAGAAATACGTGTGAAACGCTCAGAGGGTTAATATGCCTCCTGCACATTTGCCTTCACAGTTGAATCTTTCTACTAGAGATGTTGCCAAGGAAGAATCTAAAAGCAGACTGAACGTAGAAAAAATGAATGAGGAGCAAAAATTGTTGTTCAAAAGTCCTTTACATAGTTATGTTAGTTAGTTTATGAAAATAAGTCTTCTATGCTTTCTTTCTTGATGGACATGCAGAGGCAGGGAAAACCTTTGTAAACACTATTTTAATTCATATAATTAGAAGAAAAGGTGACCAAGTTATATCTGTTGCATCCACAGGAATTGCTGCTAAGTTGTGGGATGGTGGTAGCACAGCAAATTCAGTATTTAAGATCCCTTTGGATGTGGATGCAGCATCAACCTGTAATGTGAAGCCAAACAGCCCAGAAGTTAAATTGTTGCGTGAAACCAAAATAATCATTTGCGATGAAGCCCAAATGACTCATATACATGCATTTTTGGATGTCAATAGACTTCTTTAAGATATTCTTGATTTGATTGCTCTGAACCTTTTGGTGGAAAAGTTGTACTTTTGGATGGAGATTTCCGTCAAGTTTTACCCGTTGTCCAAGAGGTTCGAGATCTTTAATTGTGGCATGTTGTTTAAAAAACATCCATTATGATTAAATTTTCATATTTTGTACTTAAAAAAATATGCAAGCTCTGGAATCAAAAAACAATGCTCTAAATGGCTTTTGGAAGTTGGTGATGGTTTAAGCGATAAACTTCCCTCAGTGTGTTACACCAAAGAACAAGATCCTGTGAAGCAGCTCTATAATGATCTGAATTTCAAAGCATTCACGGCAGAGCAGCGAAAAGAAAGAGCTATATTAACAGTGACCAATGATCTATCCATCGAGCCAAATAAAACTATGTTAAACTTGATTCCTGGCAGAGAGGAGGTATATGATCGTATTGACAACATTTTAAGTGAGGATCCCTAGGATCAACTATCATATCCTGAAGAATTTTTAAACAGCTTCACTCATACAGGAATGCCACCCCATAAACTGAGATTTAAAAATAGTTGCCGGGATAATGCTACTTTGATATTTGATGCCTTAAAAAGGCCAGTGCAATGGAGAAAGGCTACTAGTGACAAAACTACAGAGTAACGTTATTGAAGCAGAAATGATTGGGTCAAGCTCAAAAGAAACATTATTTCCCAAAATACCGCTCATCCCATCGCACAATAATATTCCTTTTAGTTTAAAAAGTTAACAATTCCCTGTATTGGCATTTTCTATGACCATTAATAAATCCCAAGGACAAACTTTTGATAAAGTGTGCTTGGTATTAACTAAGCGTGTTTTCACACATGACCAACTTCATGTTGGTTTGTCTCGAGCCAGGTCATTTGATAGTGTTTCGGTCATCTCTCCGACCAAAGAGGTATGTAATTGTGTTTACAGAGAAATTCTGTGAACCATTTTATATCTTTGTAGCTTATATTTTGTATATAATTTAAATTTTGACCTGCACCAGTATTAATATTTTAAAAATATGTATCATTTGTTTAAAAGAATTCTTTTTTTAGTGTAATGATGCAGTGCAGATTTGTTCATTTATTAAGTGTCTTATGCAAGGACAGTTACAGTGAATAATAATGGAAACTTTTCCAATCATGCTTTGTATATCCAGGAATGAAATTTTTTGTAGTGTTGAGAAACGCAAAAATTTTATTTTCAATGCATAAATTCAGAATTTTATGTCTGTGTTTGTATCTATCAGGGAATAGAGTTGAATCATTTTTCAAAAAATGTTTAAGAGAATTCTCTGATACATCAATGCCTGTTGAACTTGATTTCCTGGTGCTTTCACAATATAAAAAACGGTCATTTTCAGGGTCAAAAACTTTATTTCTTCTCGATTAAGGTGAAATCATTAAAACAAAATCATCTTAAGACTTTTATTTATTCATAATATTTTCTTTTTTTATGTCCATAGAGATAAGATGTCAGACCACAATTTCTTTGTTAATAATATTAAATCTAATTTGTTTTTAGAATTAATTTTTAGAATAATTATATTTGTTTTAATTTTGCAATTCTTATTTATTTATGCACTTTCATAATTTTCTTTGTAAGTTTTATTTGAAGAAAAATATGTTTTTGAGGTTAAAAAATTTTATTCTGTGCAGTGTCTTCATTATAGCGAGTGAAGCGAGCAATGTTTGCGTAGGATTGCAACGCAGTCCTCCTGGGGGTTGGCTAGCTTTAGCGAGAAGGGAGAAGAGCCCCTTAGTAGATATTTATTTACGAAAGCTTCCCTCTGTATTTGTCTACAGGCCTTCAAACCCCATGGGCAGTGCTGATCAGAAGCATCGCGAAAAGTTTGAGGAAGTCAGGAAGTCTGAGTTTTCGCATAAATCAGATTTCCATGTATTATATGGTGAGAAGAAAGAGTAAATTACCATGCATGAAATTTAAGAGACGTAACGTTGTTATAATAGATGAAGAGTTTCTTTAAAGATCTGTTAATTTTTTAAATTATTTTCTGTATTCGTGACATTTGTTTTTAAGTAACAAATAATACTGTAATTTTGCAGCTTAGTTTTGCATTGTGTTACAATAAACAAAGAAAATAAATGAAGTTGATATAATTTTAGACTTCAATAACTTTTCGTCATGCATATACATCCATCTGTTGCAATTCACTTAAAAAAGGATTGAGGAAGGTTATGTTGAGGGTTAAGAACTAAAAATTGCATATTGAATCAATTTCACATATTTTGGAAGAACATTTGAAGGAACGTGCCACCTGAAATTCTGGACCGATTTTGATGAAATAAATTTTACTTCTCTTACGAAGACCAGTACTTAGCAGAAAATGTTATAATAAACAGATAGAGAGAAATTTTTAAATTTTTAAAAATTATTAAAAGACTGTCGATTTTCGTCAATTTTTACGATTTTCAAGGCCGATAAGAGAACGGAAGATATCTATCAATTTCCTCACTTTTTTCTTTGTTTAATCTCTTAACCATTCGCAAGTCTTTCGCTGTATAGCGACATAAAAATAAAATTTCAGTATTTTTGGAACACCCTACTGACCATGCCTATACTATTATCAATAACTATTTGCACAACGTTTTACTAGTGCAGTAGAATTACAAAAACAAATAGGAATAATTCATTTGTATTTATGATGATATGATTTGCTGTCAATATAACCTTAATTTCTATGTAAAAGTGTAAAGATTTTTTTATGTCTCGAAAAACTAAATTTTAATTATTGTGACATTTATGTAAATAGGATAAGTAAGGATATCTTATTTTGTTTCTTTTATTATATTTAAACTCGCATTTTCCTTATAAGTTTTTCACCGAAAGCAAATTACTAAAAATTTTTTCCTTTATCTATTATTTGTATTTTTTATCTCTCTTACTTTGCCTTCTCAAACATTTCTCGAAATAATATCTTTAAGTGATCACTGGATAATAGAATTTTATGAATTTTCTCCAGTTACATAAAATTATTTGTTTTCATTTATTTCAGGAAACAAATTCCTTTGTGATGAGTATGTTCAAAGGTCAGGTGAAAACTGAGCAAATATTTCCTTATCCAGATGGTATTGACTTTTTTATAGCGGTTTCAGAGTTCTCTTAATTGTGTTTTTTAACCATTTGTCTGTTTTGTAGACTTTTAGCAGAACGTGAAAACTATATGAAATCTTATAAACTTTATCTGTGCGTATTACTTGTTTACTTAGAAATTTAATTGCGTTTGATTTATCAGACATTTTCACTAACAGTTTTATAAAAGTCTACATACTATAATTTGTTCTTACATTCAAAATTTATCAGATTTCAATTTATTTGATGAGAGCTTTTATTTCTGTGCAGTAGAAGTCACTCTCAATTTTATATTGTCCATATCATTGCTCGTGTTGTATAATGCTCTTCAGAACACTACCAAGCAAGAAGCATAAGCAGTTCCATTAAATATAAATTTATTACATGATAAAAGTAGACACATCAGCATCACATGAACTCAACTATACAACGGGAATACTATACACAATACACATTTACAAATACAGTTAACACGATACACAACATCACAGTTACAAATGCAGTTAACAGGATAGTCCATATACCAAGATGTTCAAAATTACTAATTATAAGTATTGTTATATGTTTAAAATGTAAAGAACTGCTAGCAGTTGCTTTATTACAACTTTGCTTGATTACAACTTTGTAATTTTTATTTTATACTTTACAAAGGTCTTTGCTCTCTCATTTTGACGCGAAAACGTCTTTCCGCTCGTTACAGTGATAGTCGGACTTTCTTGTGTGACAAAATACCGTCGGATTTGAATCGTTAATAACTACGAGACTAATGATGCGAAAACAATGGTTAACCCCACAACGGATAGATCATATCTGTAAGAGTTTATCTCATAGTATTTGTTTTTCCTGTGACGTCATAGGGGTGGGGGATTGTTATGAATTAGCTTCATGTAAGGTTATAAATACGTGTATCGTGGAAACGCGTTTTGCTAGGATATTGAAGCTCGTATCATTTTAAAGGGCAAGAGGAGTATTACTAGGACCCAAAGTGATACAATAAAAAATATATCAGAATATAAGTAAAAATCGGTATTAAATTGAAAATTTCAAGTTCCACATGTTTTTTTATCATAACATGCAGAGTTTTCTTTCGAATTCTACGAAGCTTTGCAGAACACTTGACAATACGTAAAAGAATCATTGTATTAAAATTTTTATATCACGGGAAATATGAGCATTTGTAGTAAATAATGTTTTACTGCGCATACGCGAAATGTAGTTATATATACTGTCAACAGATGGCGCCATCAAAAGCTACTAAAATAAAACATAAGAAATTCGCAGTTCGGGTCCGCGTCGTAGATTTTTCGTGAAAACGTCGGGATAAAATCATAAAACAAATATTTCCAATTAATATGTAATTTAATTATCAATCTCTTTAATATAATATTTACACAGGAGAAAGTGGAGCAAATTATGTATCTTCCTTCTTGACTTTGAATTGTTGGCTACTCTTCGGAACCATATTGGCTGATGTTGTTGGCTGGGTGGTGCCATACGGTAGGAGGTTGTGAGGAGGCAAACCGTAGCATAATGGATTAGTGTGCCGATTCCCCCACAAGAACAGAAAGAGGTTTCGGCAAGGTTGAATCTATGGAGAAACGAAGGGAAAGGCCCATGTCCTGTGAAAAATGAAACTTCGTTGCGTGTCCAGTTGATTGGATGCAAGCTAACTTTGGGAATTATGTTGTGAATGAGCCTCCCAGTATCTCCATCATCCCAAGCCATTTGCCAGGTGGCCAACATATTCTGTCTTAAGAATGTTTTGATAAAAGATTTTGGTAACTCGAGTGGTGTTTCAGGAAAATTTTCCGTTTCTGCTGCCTCCTTAGCCAGTCTGTCTGCTTCTTCGTTCCCTATGTAACCAGCATGGGCTTTGATCCATGACACTCTGATGTGAGGATGACTATGGAGTAACTTGAAGATTTTCCGGGCAATTGAATTGTGACTCTTTGGGTTTGCTGCTGAATTGCTGCTGGCTTGGTTGTCTACTAGAATAGTCAGTTGTTGAGTTGGGAGGGAAACGGCGTGTTCCACTGCTTTGAGAAGAGCTAGGATTTCTGCCTAGAAGACTGTATTTCTAAGAGAAAGCCTGGTAGACCATATGTGGGTAATTTTAATATTTACAGCTGGATTAGATTTCATCAATTGATGCGTCTACAGATATGATTCAGCAAATGGATTTATTCTTCGCAATAAAGCTTCCAACTTCTCCATTACAGAGTGAAAGCAAGCTTAATTATTCTCCATGCGTCTATTACTTGCTTCACTGGAGTTAAATACGTTTAATTGTCCATAGCCAAGTTTGTTTCGTTCATTTGAATAGAGAGGAGAAACCATATGATAAATCTGACCATGTATACGGAAGCAATATGGGCCTGTTCCAGTAGGTGCCTTTATTTTAGCCCTATAAATGCAAAGGCTAACGCCGCATTATATTCTCGAATATCTTTCGATAGTTTTTTGCTTCCTGTGAATTGCTGAAGAGTAATTCTTTGAAAAGATCATGACTTTCTGTCAGATTTGGAAGACAAATTTTCCCATCATGACAGCATTTCGTATATTTTTTACTCGAGTTCACTACATTTTGCCAATAGAGTGCACCACGAAATTCGCACACCTCAGACATATTTCCACAGCTATGTTCCGGGACATTCACCTCAATTTGAGAATGAACATGATTTGCCTTTCGCTGACTAAGTTGATCAGAACGTTTTCTGGCTGGCCTAAGCCAATCAGCTTCATTTCTAGCTGATCTCCTTTGAAGCTTTTCATCAAAACTTTCACTTGAAAGCTGTTCTCTCCTCCGTAGATTGTATTAAAGGTCTTGCAAACTCATTTGCATGAAGAATTTAAAGAAATGTTGAAGGAACAAAATATCACTTTCGGCACTTTCCGCCATGTTTTGTAATGAATTATCAGTTTCATCTGTTGCCCGTTGTAAACAAACCGATCGTTGCCATCGGCAGAAAAGAAATTCACCCCTTTTTTCTGCCGCGTATTATTTCCGCCTTAGCGTTTGATATATAGAGATTTGTAAATTTTGAAAATAATTAAATTTCTGAAAATTATAAATTATCAGTAAAATTATTTTACTTGTGTTTAGTTTCTGGAAAATTTGAAAAAAAAAATTATTTTTTGATGAGACATAAAAACGAAAAGCTTTATAGTTAAAATCTTTCAAGAACTATCATAAAATATTCTCCTTATATCTCGTTATTAGACTTGATTACCTCAAAAATAGTTAGAAAGTTTATGGTACTATAATGATGATGAATTTCTGAAAGTGTAAAGGCAAAATTATAGAAATATGCTTCTATAAAATAAAGAGATTATAATAAATGTAATTACATGCTTTTTTCCCTACTTCATTGATTTTCTCTCTTACATTTTATTGTTCGTGATCTTATCCATTCTTATAAGAATATCATTGATGTTTTCTATTTTAATTGACTAGATATCAATTCAAGTTTCAAATTATTTAGTCCATGATCATATGAGGGATTGGTTATTGAAATGAAATAATATTAGAAGCCTTTAGGACGTAGAATTGAAATTGCAGCTTACAATTAATTAACGAAAAATTATTCCTACAAACTGTGTACTTGTTCCAAAATATAAACCTTATGCATTAAAAAGAAAACCCGAAACTGCAATGTTTTATTGATGATTATGGCTTTATTTACCCATTAGCTTGTTTTTTGTTGTTAATTCAGCAGTTGTTTGATGTGAAGATTTCATCTGTGATTGGCTTCAGTCTTTATTACTTTATGTTTGTAAATAAATAAAAACAATAACCTAGAATCAAAATAAAATTTTCTGCTAGCAATTATACAATTCTTCAAATTTTATGTTTGTAAAAAATATTTACTTTGAAAATATGAATGGACGTTAGAATATTATCGATGAATTTTTTTCCTGCTCTATTTACAGGAAACACATCACGATTTCATGCAAATATTGCCTTTTAAAATCCTATAGAAACTGGATAATAATCTTATCAATCTAACTGTGACAAAATAAAATAATTCTTAATGTAAGTAGGGGAGACCGGGACAAATTTTGTACAGGGGCAAGTTTAAACAAGGCTTATTTTTCACATGCAATTGGTCAGGGGGCACTATATGTCGTTCCAGAAGAAATGTCTCGGCCTCTATTAATACTCACGCAAGTTTGGAGTCAGTCATGAAAGTGGACAACTTTTTCTGATTTTTTTACCATTTTAGTAAAATTTACCCTTACTTATTGGTTTTAATAGAGGTCGTACTATTTAAATGATATAACTTATTAAGGATTATCCTCTTAGGTTGTTCTTTTGTGGTTATTTTAAGATATTATTTGATTATTTTTATTATGAATAAAGCTTATATGCTGAGTTATAACAAAAAAGTGCGATGGGGCAAGCTTACGCATAGTGCATGTGACAGGTTAACACAGTGTGTAAACTTGCCCCATCGCCATTTTTTTGTTATAACTGACAAAAATGGCACTTGCATTAGAAAGTCATTCCCAATACCTGAAGAAGTGAGACCATTTCAAAAATCAGGGCCAAGGAAAAGAAGTAACAGATGTAGGAAAAAAAGGCAAACATCAATTCTTACAGATACACCTGTATAAAATGCTTTAAAAATATAGGAGAAATCAATAAAGAGGAAATGAGCATCAGCCCATCATACTATGTCTCAGTCAGTGAGCTCCACTAGATCTACTACTTTTTATCCACAACAGTGTGGATAAAAAAAAATTTAAAAATAAGAAAAACCTTGTTCTGAAAGAATGTGGGAAATTTTGAGCGTGAAAAGAAAAAAAAAAGACAAGGAAACTTTTGATTCCGATGATGATGAAAATTGTCTGTGTATTTACTGTTTAAATTCATACGATCAGATCTGGCGAACAGTGGGTATAATGCACCGAATATAAGAGGTGTGCTCACGAGGACTGTATAGAATGGTAATTAAAAATATTTTGTTTGTATAAATTGGGAGAGTGATTTTGAAAACTATTAGGATTCACAGCAATTGTTTATAATTTAATATGCACATTTTGAAATAAACTAGGCCTCTTTGTAATTAATTTGTTGTATTTTAATCACTGTAAGCCTTCTATTTAATCGTTTTTGGTGGTGTGTAAACGTGCCCAGGCAGTGTGTAATTTTGTCCCGGTCATGGGGCAAGTTTACACAGGTGATATCATGGTAAAGAAAATTGCATAAGTACAAAAATATAATAATTCAAAGTATTTAAAAATATAAACTACATGCCTTAAAGTCTAACTAATTAATTAGTAATGAAATTGAAAGAGATACTTTAAAGCTTTAAAACAGAAAAATAAATGTTTAAAAAGTGCGTAAACCTACCCCGGTCTCCCTTACTTAGATTATAATCAACTAAAATTTTTCTGAACAGTAATCCCTCCCTTAATCAGTAGGGAATATTGCATGGGATATATTCTTGTGATGAAATGTTTTATTTTCTAATTAGCTTAGAAGGTCATTGATTTGATACTTGCTTCTTCCAAGGCTTTTCTGAGTATGAGGGATTGGTGCTTATTAAGTCCATCAAGTTAAACCATCTGCCAACTGATGTGGTGTGGAAGGTAGTAGAAAGATGTTCTAGCTTAAATCTTGTCCCTGTCATATGACTATGAAAATGTGAGATCACTTTCAAAATAAACCTTCTGTAGCTTCAAAAGAGGACATTAATATAACTAAACAAAATAACACTTCATAAATTACGGTAAATTGTATGTCAATATATAACTTTTATGTTATTAATACAAATCAGTTTCCCACCTCAAATCCCGTACTTGATAAATGGAGACCCAAAGGGAAGTCTGCAAGAGGCAGCACACAACATCCTTGACTAGATTTTCCTTTCCCCTGCCATTCCAACAAATTACAATCTAACCACCTCATCACAGTCACCTGATACTCCATTCTCCCCCAAGAAATCTCGGCGGTAATAGAACATCTTCCGTCAGGCAAAGCCCCGGGTATAGATGGAATAGACAACCTCCTAATTAAAATCATTCATAAGCGCTTCAATAATATCTTTCCAACCTTCTTCAACAAGTGCCTGCACCTAAGCTGCTTCCCGGATTCCTTGAAAATAGGAAATATTATCTTATTCCAGAAAGGAGGAAAAGACCAGCGGCAGGTCTCCTCTTATCGTCCTATTTCACTCTTACCGACAATAGGGAAGGTGCTGGAGAAACTTACGACTCAGAGGCTGACTTATCATCTGGAGTTCACCAACAGCCTGAACGACCGACAGCATGGCTTCAAAGAAGGCAGGTCTGAGGATACAGCCATCAACGAGTAACTAAGAAAAATTAAAAGAGCATGAAGAGATGGCAAGCATGTCTTAGTGCTATCTATTGAGATCAAGGGAGCCTTTGACAACTTGCATCATCGAGCCATACCTAAGAGTTTGGATGCCAGCGCTTGCCCTAGTAACATAAATAGACTCTTTCACATCCTTCTTCAAAATAGGAAAGTGACACTACTGACCCCACAAGGTAGGGCCACAAAGGATCAAAAGCAAGGCTGCCCTCAAGTTTCGTGTAGTGGCCTGGCCCTGTGGAACCTCGTAGCCAATGAAATACTCAATCAAGTCTGGCTCAGATAAGGTTCATATACAAGCCTTCTCAGATGATTTTGTGCTGGTCATTAAAGCGGATGCAAATAGAAGTCTTGTAGAAGACACGCAAAGTGCAATAACCCAGTTCAGCTCCTGGTGCTCAGGCGCCATTTCAACAGAAAAAACAAATTATATCTTATTCAGCAAAATGGTAAGAAGTCCCAAGATCACATGGAACGGGTATGAAATAAATAGAATTAAATCTTTTAAGTACCTAGGGATACACGTTGATGATCGACTCAACTAGCTGGAGCACATTAATAAGCAAGGAGAGAGAGCCATCAAAATGCAGCAAACTCTCAAAAGAATCGCAGGTGGCAATTGAGGAATCTCTCAGATACACAGACAGACTCTCTATAAAATTGTTATTGAGAGAATTCTGGCCCAAGGATCTTCACTTTGGTGTCTAAATCCAACATTCAAAATGAAGAGGAAACTTTCTTCGATTCAAAGGCCATTCCTACTCCATATATCGGGAGCTTATCGCACCACCCCAACGGCAGCGTTACAAACTATACTCGGCATCCCACCCCTACACATGCAATTACAGTTCGAAGCCAGGTTTACATCAATTGATCGCCTAAGAATCCCTCTTCCTCCTATCATTACAGATACCCAACTGCATGATCTGGAGATGAAGGCAACAGGCTGGTCCACTCATTATTCAGAACCAAATCTCTTTTGAAGACGGAGAAGCATATATAGACCTAAAAGACATTATAAATATTTTCACAGATGGCTCGAAAACCGAACTCGGAGTTGGAGCTGCCTTCTGCATATTGACTAATGACATCTGGGCCTACCATTGGTCTGCTAAACTCAACGACAATAACACCGTATTTCAAGCTGAACTTACTGAACTTCACGAAGCAGTAATATACGCATATCATCTGCCAAACCACAATACCTCTAAAATACACGTAGACAATAGAGCAAGTATCATGGCATCTTCCAATTCAAAGAGCACAAACGAAACAGTAAGAAAAATTTTCAAAATCCTCCTTTCAAATCCAAGAATAAAAGTCTCTTGGGTTAAAGCGCATGCAGGCAATATAGGCAATGAAAGAGCAGACCAACTGGCAAAAGACGCAACACAACACCTAAACCGCACATAAAAGGCCTCCTCCGTAAGAGGATGCTTGAGGAGTGGCAAACCTCATGGAAGAATGGTGATACAGACAGGAAAATCTATAACATCATGCCCTCTGTGGAAAGTATTTGATATTGTAGATGGCGGTCCTGCTGTACCGAGTGACGTCAGTGGCGATGTTGCATATATTTGGATGCTTTCCAGCACCACGAGCTTCGTCATTCTTGCTTTCTTGCTTACTCGCACCTGCTCACGCCAGCTCTTTCGCCACGGATCTCACCTCAGCCTTCAGCGGATTCAGTTATTGGGCTTGTCTGTAACTAGCATGTATGTCGAGTGAATATTGGTTTTAGTGTGTTGTAAATAAAAGGCATGTTTGTTACTTTGGAGGCTCCATCATCTTCTTTGAGATAGTATCTGTCCTCACCTTCCGCGACATGGTGCATCGGTAGGGAATGAAATTGCGATTGCTTGGTCTTTCAGTGATTCGAATTGCATCTTGGATCTGCTTTGGTCTCGGACCCATATTTAGTTAAGACCCTGCAAGTGAAAGGACTGCTCAAGGTAGGATAGATATTATTATTATAATTTGAAGAATGGAGAACTTAAAATCGAAGCGGAAAGTTCTAAGAACTGCGGTTTCCAAGCTGTTTACTAGGATTGAAGATGAAATAAAGAACACTAATGTTAATAAATGTTCATTAGAAGAGAGTTTAAAGTTATTGACTATTAAAGCGGAAGAACTGAGTAAATTGGATTTACAAATTGAAAAGTTGTTAGACTCGGATTCATTTGAAGCGGAATTTGAGGCGTCGCAGGATTATGTCGAAAGGACAAATGTCTGGAAATGCAGGGCTGAAAGAAAAGTGAATGAATTGACAGGTAGTAGTGAATCTCTGAATGATAATAAGCATGTTGTCCGCCAGCCTAAACTGACTATTCCTAAATTCAATGGCGATAGTCTTTATTGGAATAGCTTTTGGAATTCCTTTAGAGTCGCGATTCACGACAATACATCTCTATCTAAAGTTGAGAAATTTAACTACTTAAGATCTTATTTATCCGCAAATGCTCTGAGTGCAATTGAGGGATTTTCAATTTCTGATGAAAACTATGATTCTGTTGTAGAAATTCTAAAGAATAGATTCGGTCGCCGTGATATAATCATACACGCTCATATGAATAAATTGCTGAATCTCGCCCCTGTGCATAGATCTGATGATATAGTCAAACTTAGACATTTATATGATACTTTGGAAATTCAGGTTCGTAGCTTAAAATCCCTAGATGTGAAACCCGAAGCTTATAGTCCAATGTTAATCTCTGTACTTTTGAAAATTTTGCCCCCCGAAATTACATTGGAATTTAATCGAATAAACAGTGATTATTCTGCCAATTATAACATCGAAAAACTGTTAGAATTTATCAGGACAGAATTGGAATGCCGAGAAAGGAATGCCTTGTTTTCTATTCCGGGTTCTAAATCACGGTTTAATTTACAACAACCCCCTATGTATCGTAATACCATGAAGTGGAACTCTACGACTCATGGTCTAATGGCTACCGCTACTTCGAAAGGAGAGGATAGGGTGGATTATTGTTTATTTTGTAGTGGAGATCATAAATCTTATTCATGTAGAGTGGGAAGTGCCTACGAGAGGGAGGAGGTATTGCGTAGAAAGGGTCTATGCTTTATTTTTGTCTTGGTAAACATACAAGTAGACAGTGCATCAGAAGGAGACCTTGTAATAGATGCAAGGGACAGCATAACCAAGCTATATGCTTTAAGGTGGAGAATAAAACTAATGTGTAACATATGGAATCGCTTGAGAATAAATCGGAAGTAGGTGGGGGGGTTTGTGAATCTCAGGTTTTGTCTACCATTTCCGAAAGAAAACCTCAATGCGTGTTGCTACAAACCTGCGATGTGAAAATTAGAAATGACACAAAGGTTACGCGAGCCAGATTGCTGTTGGATAATGGTAGTATGCGTTCGTTTGTGGACAAGGATATCTCGTGTAAATTAAAACTGCCTGTGATCCGAAGGAAAATTCTATCGGTTTTTACATTTGGAAATAAGAGTCTTATTAAGAAGACTTTTGATATGGTTAGGATAGTATTGGAAAATCGAGAAAAATCGGATTTCAGTGTGAAAATAGAGGCTCTCGTAACGGAGCAGATTTCGGGTTCCGATTTACCACCTTCTAATTTAAAAGCAGAAATTGTACAAAAATATCTGGAGGGTTTCCAACTTGCCGATTCGTGTTCTAAAGGGAAAGTTGCTGTTTTGGTTGGCGCAGATTATTATCACAATATTGTACTGGGAGGAAAAAGGCGTTTGAAAGGTCAACTAGTTGCTACCGAAACAATTTTCGGGTGGTGCTTAATCGGAAGAGACAGTGATGTTCGTGACGTTTCTGTATCTTTAAATATAATTATTGAGGAAGACTTAATATCTGGTCTAATCAAGAAGTTTTGGGAACTAGAGAGTTTGGGCATAGCCGAAAATGAATTTTCTGACCCTAGTAATGATAGTGTGCTACAAAGGTTCGAACCGGAGATTGAATATCGAAATTCACGTTATAGGGTAAGATTACCGTGGAAGTCGGATAAGAAATATATTTTAAGCGATAATAAAAGGTTGCGGAACGAAAAGTTGAGAGGCTTAGAAGACGGTTTGTCAGAAATCCGGAGCTATACAAATCATACCAGGCTATTTTGCATGATTACTTGCAACAGAAAATTATCGAGTTAGTACCAAACACCTGCGATACAGAATATATTACTTTCTATTTGCCACACAGAGAAGTGGTTCGTAATGATCAATCCTCAAACAAATTTTGCGTGGTATTAAATGCATCTTCTCATGATGTGGGTGAAACTTCACTTAATGATTGTTTACACATCGGACCCAATTTGTATCCGGATATTTTTGATCTTCTATTGAGAATCAGACTTTACCCAATAGCCTTTACCGCCGATATAAAACAGGCATTTCTACAAATAGAGGTTGATGAAAAGGATAGGGACGTTTCACGATTTCTGTTCACTGACGATCCTACTGATGGGTCCAAATCGCCTCAAATTTATAGGTTTACTCGAGTGTTGTTTGGGGTTAACAGCAGCCCTTTTATATTAGCTGCTACCATCAAACATCATTTGAGGAAATATCAGGGCATCTATCCTGAGACTAGTGAGTTCTTGAACAATTGCATTTATGTTGACGACATCATTGGAGAGCACCAAAATACCGAAGATGCTTACCGTACTTCCACAGAGTGTATGCATATATTTAGAGAGGCAGGTATGACACTGCACAAGTGGCAAACCAATAGTGAGGAATTGCGGAAACTTTGGATAAAGGAGGATATGGTTTCAGGTGATTCTTCGCAGGTTGTTGAGCCTTCAGGTCTTCCTTTTAAGGAGTTAGGGGTGTCATGGAACAAAAGAAAGGACTCGCTCTATTTTGATGTGCAAAATTTAGTGACATTTCTGTATGGTCGGGTTAATTCGAAGCGTTGTCTTCTACAGGCTATTGGACGAATATTTGATCCTGTTGGCTTGTTGGGCCCATTTGTGTTGAGGGTTAAGCTTCTGATGCAGGAAATCTGGAAACTCTCCCTTGATTGGGATGATGATCTACCAGAATGTTTAAGTTTAGCCTGGAATAGATGGTGCAATGAAGTTGCTGGGTTGGCTGAGCTTAGAATTCCACGATATCTTTTCTCTAATATGTTCAATGTGGGCATAACAAAGATCGAGTTGCACTGTTTTTCGGATGCAAGTCTGAAGGCGTATGCGACGGTAGCATACTTGCGTATACTTTTCAACTACGAAAGAATTCGAACCGTTTTTGTTGCATCTAAAACTAGAGTTGCCCCATTAAAGAAGTTGACTTTACCTAGATTAGAGTTAATGGGTGCACTTTTATCAGGTAGGCTAAGATATCGTATAATCAAAACATTGAATTTGAATCTTGTATGTCGTTTTTGGACTGATTCGCAAATTACTCTCTTTTGGATCAAGGGTACGGCTAATAAATTTAAGCCATATATAAAAAATCGAATTGAGGAAATAGTTAAATTAACATCGCCGGAGGATTGGTACTTTTGTCCTGGAAAATTAAATCCCTCAGACTTAGCTTCGCGAGGAACAAGTGTATTCGAATTAAGAGATAATCCTGTCTGGTTCCAAGGCCCAGAATGGCTTGAATTGACTTCCGAACACTGGGCATTGCAAAATAATGCAATTTTGGAAGGTCTCGATGGAATCGAATTGGAATATCGAAAGACGGTAAGTAATGTTATCCAATTTGGATGCACCGTAAATTCAGAAAAACTTCTTGTGTTGGAGAATTACAGTAGTCTAAGAAGATTATACAGAGTGACTGCTTAGATAAAACGGTTCATTAAAAGGGTTAAGAAGATTGTCACCACGAATGGCCCCTTGACAACTGAGGAACTGGAAGAAGCCGAAATGTATTGGATACAAGTGGAACAAAGGCAGTGATATTCCGAAGAATTCGAATCATTGGCAGGAGTAGGCCAAGTGAAAAAGAATTCATCTCTATATAATTTTGGTCCTTTTCTCGATGACAAAGGAATTTTGGGAATGGGAGGAAGGTTAGAATATTCTGATTTCTCGAGTGATGAAAAACATCCTATTATTCTTCCAAGGAATTCTTCACTTACTGGTCTAATACTACAGGATGAGCATATCTGCATGAAAAACGGAGGGATTGTCACAACATTAGCAAAAATTAGGAGTCGTTTTTGGATCCCTAAAGGTCGCCAGATCGTTCAAAAGATCATAAGAAGATGCCTCATCTGCAGGAGGTATTCTGCGAAGTCTGCAGATCAACTCACTTCTCAATTACCTGAAGATAGAATTGCTCAGACACCTCCTTTTTATTCCAGTGGTGTTGATTTCACTGGGCCAATTTATGTGAAAAATTTGGAAAGGATGCAGAAATCTTATATCGTTTTGTTTACATGTGCTACTACAAGAGCTCTACACCTCGAACTTGTACCTACTATGACTACGGAATTCTTTTTGATGGCGTTTAGACGGTTCATTCACAGAAGGGGAAATTGCCGGATAATGTATTCAGACAATGCCAAGACATTTAAGATGAGTAATAGGGAACTCGAGGAAATTTCTAAGGTATTATTGCATGATAGTTTTCATGAATTTATTTGTAATCAAAAGATTACATGGAAATTCATAGTTGAACGTGGCGCTTGGTGGGGAGGCTTCTACGAGAGACTGGCAAAATCCGTAAAGGAATGTTTGAGGAAAGTCCTCGGTAGGGCCTTATTGTCTTTCGAGGAATTATCTACAATTCTGACGGAAGTGGAGGCTGTATTGAATTCTCGTCCTTGACCTATGTTTACAATGATTTGCGAGAACCGTTGCCTTTGCAGCCGGTACAGTTCTTAAATTTCGCTAGATCGGACTCAACTTTGCCGATAAACTTTAAGGAAATTATTGCCGCTGGTTCAAGTAGACCTTCTCTAATCAAAAGGAAAAAGTATCAAGATTTGTTGGTAAAACAACTTTGGTCTAAGTGGAAGAAACAATATATAATGGATCTACGAAATGCTCATGCACTAAAGAATCCCAATCCACAACAGAATATAGCAATTGATGATGTCGTTCTCATCAAGGGTGACAATAAGAGTAAACTTTTGTGGAAGCTTGGACGGGTGATTCAGGTTTTCCCAGGCCGTGACGGTGGAGTTCGATCCTGCTTACTGAAGACTTCAGATGGGACTTTGAAGCGACCAGTACAGTTGTTATATCCTTTGGAACTTTAAAATTTACAAATTTCTTTTACCATAATTTTAACTTTTTATTAATTGATTTTTCTTAATAATTTGGTTCATTGATATAGGTGTTATTAATATGAGAGTTGTTCATGTGTGGTTTATCGTAGTTTAAATTAATCATTGAATTGTGCTTAGGCAAAATGTATTTTTTGTATAGTGGTTTTTGAATTCTGTTCTAATGAAATCTTAAGATTTCAGGTGGGGAGTGTGTGGAAAGCATTTGATATTGTAGATGGCGCTCCTGCTGTACCGAGTGACGTCAGTGGCGATGTTGCATATATTTGGATGCTTCCCAGCACCACGAGCTTCGACATTCTTGCTTGCTTGCTTACTCGCACCTGCTCACGCCAGCTCTTTCGCCACGGATCTCACCTCAGACTTCAGCGGATTCAGTTATTGGGCTTATCTGTAACTAGCATGTATGTCGAGTGAATATTGGTTTTAGTGTGTTGTAAATAAAAGGCATGTTTGTTACTTTGGAGGCTCCATCATCTTCTTTGAGATAGTATCTGTCCTCACCTTCCGAAACACCCTCAGTTAGTCTCCGTCCCACTAACTGGAATAGAGAGGATGTTATCTTCTCTCAACATGAACCTTTCCCTGCCTACCTCAAAAGGTTTCACCTGTCTGACAGCAATCATTGCAGTTGTGGTGGAATTGGCACTGCACTTTACTATACCACGGAGTGTATTTATACAGTGTCTTGGCATATGAGGAAGCCAGCGCCGAACTTCGAACAAGGATGGCTGAAAAGGGTCCCAATAACCTCGTCTCCAGGCAGAAAATTCGTGGGATTATCAAATTCTTTAGCGAAAACAGAGATCTTCTCCGGCCTCCGTAGCCTTCAACTTCCCAGCGAGCTGAACTAAGTAGCGCAATTACCGGACATTCCCCCTTCAAATAAAAGAAAGCTTTTTCAACATCTAAAGAAAAGAAGACTATTACGAACTAATAGTGTAAAAGTGAAAATGCCTGTGCTGTACATAGTGTATATATTTCCTTCTTTTTATTTATTTTGTTTTTCTTTTTCTTAAATAAAATTCCCGTGTCTTGCCCATCAAACCGTTCAGTGACCGGTATGTTCACGGGTACGGGGGTAAGGGACGGCGCTCTGTTCTGTTATTATTACAAATTTCATAACATTTTGAATTTATATGAGATTTGCAGCTAGCTTCAAATTCAAATGATTTTGGTGATTAGTGAACAATTTTCATTTAAACTTTTGCTTTTGTTAATTTCTATTAATTTTATCTTTAGTCCTCAGTCCTGAGAAAAAGTCCACATTAGAAATTATGCTTGATCAAGCTAAGAAGTTTTTTGAAGAAGTCAATGATCCAGACAAGAATGATGAAATAGCAAAAATTGAGCCTCATTTGATCAAACAACTTGGAGAATTGGGAGTCCTCGGCTTACAAGTTCAAGAGGAATATGGAGGACTTGGAATGAACAATACTCAGTTTGGAAGAATGGTAGAACTCATAGGGAGACATGATCTTGGTTTGGGAATAACAGTTGGAGCCCACCAGTCTATTGGATTAAAGGGAATTCTTTTATTTGGTAACAAAGAGCAAAAGCAGAGATATCTCCCAGATTTGGCTAAAGGGAAGAAATTAGCTGCCTATTGTCTTACAGAACCAGGCAGTGGCTCCGATGCTGGGGTGAGTAAATTTTTGAAAATAAAGCTCGAAAAATATATTTTATTGTTTCCTTGTATATCAGTTATCACGCGTCCCACGGTGACCGGCCTGCCCGCAAGGATGTAAGACCAACAAGGATCGTCATGGAGAGGTATATCTGTTAGGAAAACATAACATTATATTTCTGTTAATTACAAAATAATTAATAGCCTGAGATATTCTTTTCGTTAATTCACTTAGGTTTTATTTTCTGATCCAAGTATTTTTATCTTTGGGCCAAAATTTATATTTTTTTCGTTTATTAAATTTTTTCCTTGTCCCGTATCTTCTCCTTTAATGCAAGAAAAATTATAAATGTTGAAATGTTTCTTATGACATTGGTAAAAGTGAAGATTTTTTCAGGAAAGGATAACTTTTCAGAATTGCACTTATTATTATATTTCAATAAAATTTACATTGACTAAACACATTCGAAATTATTACTATTCTTATTGTCGAAGCAAAGCAAGGTTCTGTTTTAACTTGAATATTCGGCATTTCGTCTGTTTGTCGGTAAATTTGTTTTTTACACAGTCTGAACCAAACATGTACAAATTCCTTTGAATTTTGGATGAATGTTCCTTTAACCCATTAAAATGACATATTTATAAAAGCTTAATTAATAAAAATAAATAATATTTTTATTTTTTGATTCTATTTTAAGATGGTTGCAAATAATTTCAATGCTTGGCAAGTGATACATGGATTAGATTGTAATTTTGTGAATACTGATAAAAGGGAGAAACTTTTGTAAATAATTTGCATTAAAAATGTCTAAAGCTTCAAAGACAGTAATAAAGACCGTTCTTATATTTTTTTAAGGTCATTTAAAATTTTATTCTATATTTTTATTTAAGTATTTATTGAAATATACTAAGAAAATTATAAGTAATTACTTAAGAAATATTACTTTTCGTACTGAAATCAAAGCCTGAAATTTAGCTTTCTTAAGTGATTGAAACCATTTTTATAATTTTTTCATCATTTTTACCAAAGAATTAGTAAGAATTTTACAATATCTGGAGTTCCTATTAAAAGTAATTGATATTTGGGCAATAGAAATAAAAAGTTTATATTCTGGTATTATTGCACTGAAGCCTTATACCATTGTGGCAATTACAGCCATAGTCTCTGTGTCCTTCTTCGTATGTATGGGAATAAAGTAGAAAGAAGGGATGCTATCGTGACAGTGTAATTGTTCTATTCTTCTTAAATATTTTTTTGGTTAACTTTCAGTCTACGGTGCCCACTTACTTCGTTCCTCTTAGCATCGCCAACTCTCTGCCGACCAAGAATGGAGAGGAGAGGATATTTGTTTTGGTTGCGCAATGATTTTATCGAGTGAGATGCACGCATGCGCGGAAATTGACCTGTTCATCGGTGTTTTGCGCAAGGCGCGATATTACGATTCGGTTTGATTGGGTTGTTCCGTTGTTCCGTTTGATTTGATTGATCGATTCAATCGAATTTGTTTTGTCGGTTTGATTTTCGTCTGATTTTATCATTTCGTTACGTGCGCTTCGTACAGCTGTTGTTCATTATGGCATTGGTTCCCTTTCGAAGTATGTGGATCAAGGATGGATAGCAAGCGGATACCAGTGTCCTAAGTGTAAACAGCAATTAAAATAGGTATGTGAAGTTTTAACTACATTTTTCTCGTTTTTGAACATTTTCAGTCACTTTTAGGTTCAGAATTGTGTACGTTATTCTGTGTTTCCGCTTCTCAATAAATAAGCGAAGCTACTAGCGTCCCGCTTTGCAGAAAGCGAAGCCGCTGATGTTTTTTTAAGTTAAAAAAAATTGCCCGGTACGCGTTTGAAATGCCGAAGGCATTGCGTGTTCAAGCGCTTCCTTTTCAAATGAAGCAAGCCGAGTACAGCAATGAAAAGCGCACTGCGCATCCCAAACAGTGTTTGGCGCCAGCAAATCAAATTGCGCCAAGAAAAATTGGCGAGAAGCAAGTGGGCACCGCAGACTGAAAGTTTACCATTTTTTTATATTAACACCTTAAAAGAGATACTGATATAGTTTATGATTTTATTGTATAGGAACTGTTTAAACATCTAGTGCTTGTACTGTTTCGGATAGTTTCTTTGTATGTCCAGTACTTTGACAAAATTTCACATATTTCTTTTATAAATATTCATTAGATTTTGTTGTGTTGTAATGAAATCTTTTTAATGCCGATTTTTAAAATTATTTTAATTTAGTTTGGATATTTTAACCTTTCTTAATAACTTTTAACAGATATTTCACTTTTTCATTATTTTTCCTTTTCATTTCTTTAATTTTCTTTACTTTTTATTATTTTTACTTTATTTTTAACTTTTTAATTTGCATTTAAATACATGCAACACCCAATGGGTGTCCATAATTTAGTCAAAACATTGACTCTTGTATTAAAAAAACTCTTGGTTACGTTGTGGATGTTTTATAGTACTACTGCTAAATGTTAGTATAGCAGTAACAGTTATGATGAACATCTTTACCCATGAGTTATGTATGTATGTTAGTGCACTGACTTGTATGTGTATTCATGTAAATAAATGTATTTAAGTAGCAACCAAGTATATGCAATGTAACATGAGAATAATTTTGAAAAGCAATATTATATTACTGTACTGGCTTTTGTATAGTTTAAATTGTAATTTTATTTTTATTAGAATCATTTAATAAATATATTTGATTGTTTAATTACTCTAGAAAATGCGACATCAAGAAAAATAAATTATCGTTTACTTGCTTTCAGTCCATTAAAACACGGGCTGTAAAGTCATCTGATGGAAAATACTTTACAATGAATGGCAGTAAGATATGGATTACCAATGGAGGAATTGCAGATATTTTTACAGTTTTTGCTAAGGTATTTTTGATTTTTTTTATTATTTTTCATTTTTTATTTATTGTTTAATAAAAAATGAATTAAGAATTCATTGATTTTTATCTGTAAAATCTCATTCTATTGTCCTCATATACTATAAAAATCAATTTTTCAGGTTCCAGTTGAGACTGAAAATGGTACAATTGGAAAAATGGCTGCCTTTATTGTTGAAAAAGGATTTGAAGGTGTAAGCTGCGGACCACCTGAGAAGAAATTGGGCATTAAAGCTTCTAACACGACAGAAGTCTTCTTTGATCATATTGAAGTACCTGCTGAAAACCTTATTGGTGAAGTAGGAGATGGATTTAAGGCAAGTGTTTAATTACACATTTTTATTTCTGCTTATAATAATTAATACTTGTATTATTATATTTAATACCTTTAAATAGATATAAGAATGTATATTTTAAACTAAGTTTGCAAACAATTAGAAGTTTTCCTCTTATTTTTATTCCTTGTTATTGAATTTGGTAAAAAGAGATCAAGAATTAGATATTTATAGAACATATTTATTGTGGATTTGTGATAGATTTTTAATTTATAATAAGATACTATAATATTACACTTAAATATTTAACACTTAAATATTTAAAAATATCAAATTACATTGTTGCCTGTATAATTTTTATAAATATTCAGCATTTTGAAAGATATTTCTAACCCTGTAATGTGAAACTTTTGATGTCTTTTTACTTTTATCGTGTCTTTAAATTTATACATGAATTCATATAAAATCCCATATAAATTGTGAATAAGAAATAAAAGAGATATGGGATTAGGACTATTAGAGCTTAATTAGGTTATTTCATTTTTCTCAAACATTGATTTAAATTAATGTTCAGCTAAAATGACAAAAATTACCTCTCAAGAAGCACCTGTGAGATGAATTTTGTAAAATAATTTAAAATCTATGCAATAAAATATTTTTTAAAGAAATATATCTTTAGGTTAAAAGAAATTTCTTTTAACTTAAAATATGTAGGGTAATAGAAATAATGGAATTCTCGTTTAAAATAGTACATTACCGTTCTCTCACTTTAGATTGCCATGAATATTTTAAATAATGGACGATTTGGCATGGCTGCTGGTATGTCAGGAACAATGCGTGCTGCCATTGAAAAGGCTGCAGATTATGCTGCTAATAGGCAACAGTTTGGAAATAAAATATGTTCTTATGGCACAATTCAAGAAAAACTTTTCAGAATGTGCATGCTGCAATATGTAATTGAGGTATGTTTTACGCAAGCAAATAAAATAATTCATAATATGAAAAAAAGAATTTTTAATTGCATTTTTTATTTATTTACTTGAATTCTAATTGCCTACATATTTTTTAGTCTATGGCATACATGTTATCAGGAAATATGGATCGGGGATATGTGGATTTTCAGCTAGAAGCAGCTATAAGCAAAGTTTATGCAACAGAGGTCGCATGGTATGTTGTAGATGAAGCCATTCAAATATTAGGTGGAATGGGATTCAAGAAGTCAGCTGGACTGGAGAGGGTGTTGCGAGACTTGAGAATTTTTAGAATATTTGAAGGCACTAATGATATTCTGCGTCTTTTTATCGCTTTAACGGGTAAGAATTTTTTGGCATAAATAAATAAGATATATATGTTACTGTTTTCTACTATTTATTGTATTCAGTATTATATATTAGATAAGTGTTCATCATTTGCGACAGAGTTTGATACTAAAAGGCCTAATGCAAGAAAGAAGGCCCATATTTTATGGATAACAGTGTTTAAGAATCAGAATTCAAGTATTTTACCGATGATTTACCTAAATGCATAAGAAATTTGGTCACAATTTAAATGTAGGGTATCCACTTCTGTGTTGAACTCTTTATCTAACTATTTTAAAAATAGAGTGTTCATTTCTAGTAATCCAGTATATAGAATCATAAAACATGAATCTAAAAATTAAAAAAACATTATTTCAAAACTCTTTTTAATTATTTGATTTATGTTATTAATTTGTTTGACGTAGATTTTGTAAAGAAGCAATGAAGTTTAAAATGACTAAATTCTTTCCAGACAGAAACAATTCAAACAGTAATCATTTTTTATCATCAACTAGTAAAATAAATTACATTTATGTTATTAATTCTGGATTGTAGATTTAGCTGTTACTTTTTCTCATTTAGCTTTTCCTATATATGATGCCAGGTATTTTATTTTCATTATTTCATTGTATTCTTTGCAGGAATACAACATGCTGGAAGCCATCTCAAGGAACTCCAGAAGGCTTTCAAGAATCCCATTGCAAATTTGGGAATCATACTGGAAGAAGGTTCTAGAAGAGCCAAGCGAGTTATAGGCCTTAGTAGCCCACCTTCCCTTTCTGATCATATTCACCCCAAATTTTCTGATTCCGGTGCAGTAGTAAGTTCTAATATTGAAAAGAGTCTTGTCATTAATATCAATGTCTTGATGAATTTTATAATTTTGTGAGAATAAAATGCATATTCCTAAATAATTCTACTTTTTTAGTTGTCTATATGTATTGAAGCCTTTGGAGTTTGTGTTGAAGAGGTTCTTATTAAACATGGAAAGAATATCGTTAGTAAGTTTTATTTTGCTCAATAATTATTAATCATGGAAATATCTCTGTTCAGAGCTGATTATTATATACTTTAGGAATATTGTATCAATAAACATGCTTTTTAGCATTGAAAATTGCATTTTTTGTCATTATGGAATTTTGTAATTGGACATAATTATGCTAATAAGAAGTAAATACTATCTCATGAATATTATCTCATTCAGATTCACTATTGAGACCTAGGTGCATGCAGTTTGTCATTTAAAATTGAAACAATTGTGATTCTTTGCACAGTAATCTTCTTAGTATAATAATTACTTTTGGAAAATTTTAGCATTATTTTTCATTTACTTATTTTGTAATGCTTTCTGAAAAATTTTAAAATCTCATTTTATACTTGGCTTCTTATAACTTAAGTGTCATTTGGTTTCGTTTTATTAAATTGCAAACAAAGAATGTCTTCTTTTATCTTATTTCTGTCTGCTTCCTGTAGATATAGATCAGACTCTTCAAGCAGGTTTGCGTTAATGGGCTCTTTTAACACTAATCTTCATTTGTAATTAGAACAATTATTTTGAATTACCCTGTACTTATTATTGAAACAACTGCATTGCCGAGATATGACTGCATTTTTCACTTCACTTCTGCTTAAAATAACTTACTTGTCAATTAATTTACAAGGTGCGTCTAAAAAGTTCAGTGGGTGGTCCGATATTTAGAAAAATAACGCTATCAAGGATGTCGGTTGACGCATGAGAATTGAGAGTAGAGCTGTGCGGATTTTCGATTTATCAAAAAAATCTATATTTCGAAAGAAATCGATTTGGTTTATCTGGAGTTTACGGTACCCACCTACTTCGTTCCTCTTAGGATCCCCAACTCTTCGCCTCCAAGAACGGCGATGAGACAATATTTGTTTTGGTTGCGTCTAGATGCTTTTAATGAGTGACTATTGCGCATGCGCACATATTAATCTTTTCATCGGTGTTTTGCTTAGCAGGCTATATTGCTCCGTGTTTTGATTGGACTCTTTTATTCAACTCTTCGATGTGGTTAGTCGATTCTTTCGAATTTAAATAAAACTTCGTTTGGAATTCTTCGGATTGAATATCGGTTCAGTACTTTGAATGTTTCTTCTGTGTGTTTCGTTTCTCAATGAATAAGCGAAGCTACGAGTATTCCGCTATGCTGAAAGTGAAGCCGCTGATGTTTTTTAAATTAAAAAAATTTGCCCAGTACACGCTTAAAATGCTACAGGCATTGTGTGCTCAATCTGTCCTTTCAGGTGAGGCAATCGCAAGAGAGCAATAAAAATCGCACTGCAGATTCCAAAACAGTATTTGGCGACGGCAAATGAAATTGCGCGAAGAAAAATTGGCGAGAAACAGATTTGTAACGTTTACTCCACTTTTACCATCGATTTTTCGCTCTCGATTTATTAAAAATTCGAAATATCGATATCGCAGCGATAGAATCGTTTCACCTCAGTGCGAGCGAATCGTCTGACTTCAGCGTTGCGTCTTCCGAAGTACCAAGTTCTTCCCGTCTTCTCTGCTTCCCAACTACTTGATTACAAACTTACTTACTACAACTCTCTTGATTCCAAAGAAAAGGGAAAGAGAAGTGACGACGACCCATTTCAGTCACAGGGTTGCCCTGCCTGCGCGAGCTATCCTCTCTTCAACACACGAATCCTTATGGATCATCTGGACTCATTTATAAGTAGTCAGCTAGGATGATTGATTGTCATTCGCTACAAACTGTTCGTGTGCTTTGAAAGCCTTCGTGATATCATCGCGATTCTAGCAATATCATCGCCATCGCGATTCTGGCAATATCATCGCCATCACGATTCTGGCGATATCGTCTCCACTTAAACGCCAAATCTCGAATTGCACCAGAGCGACTGGTTACCATGATATGCTTTGATTTTTTTCGTGATTTCAACGCGAAATCTTTACTTATGGAGATATATTGCCAAACATTGTACTATATCATTTCAGAATAGAAATTTGCTTGATTTTACTCTAGTAATAATATTTTTTTCTTTCTGTGTTTTATTTTGTTTCTTTTTTTCTACGCAGTTTTTCCTTAGATTCTTCTCACATACATTGGATATAGTTATTTTTCATTTACTGATTTATCTCTGCTCCGTTTTCCAACTTAAATTATTTAATTTTGTAAATTCTGCCACACTTTTTTTCTGTAAATTTTTTGAACAGTTAGTTTTTTTTATTTCGTCAAATTAATCTTATATAAACTCACTATCGAATATTAATTTATACTATTTATTTCAATTGAGTAAAAATTTAATATATATATTAGGGCGGGCCTAAAAAGTCGAAGTATCTTCGATCGTTTTGCGGTAGTGCGGAAAAATTGTAAACTGCCATCATTAAAAAGTGTGCAAAATCTTATAACTCTGAATTGATATCTTCTGTCGCCTCAATGGAAAGAAAGGTGTGAAAATTGGACTCAATACTGTTAAATTTCAAAAATTAATAAATAAGTACATATTTCGTTGATCGGTTTGCGGTAGTGCTTAAAAATTACTTTTTATTAACAACAATACCTCTACCAATTTTAGAATTTTAGGTAAATATCTTCCGACACCTTAACGGCGCTGAATTTTGTGTATTAAAGGCAATTTTTTAAATAAATACACGTTTCACTTGCCTCACTATAATGCGAATCGAAACTTTATTCAACCTTTGAAACATACAAAATTTGAAAAGCAGTATTTTTGTAATCTTTTTTGGACTCAAATTGTTAAATTTGTTTTATGGATTCTAGTGTAGCTCTGATAAATCCATCCCTGACATGCTGTCCAACTCTTTTTCTGGAGGCTTCAGTGACGAGTTTCACAATTCGCTCAACTGCTTGCGTGTGTGAAGGAAATTTAATTAAGTCCCAGCCGTCCATTGGCAGGAACATCGTCCTGTAACCTCTTCAGAAGTTCATGAGAACTGATCGCTCTGAGAACTGGAGGCGATGTGACATAACACACCTGCCAGTCAATGAGACCTATATAGTCTGTAGTTCAAATGTTAACAGCAGGAGTAACGAATCTACGAACACAATTACCATCTGGGCCAATTTCCCTAGCCTTGATAATTCGCTATGGTTCTAATATGGCATCTCTCATAAGTTAACATAGCTAAAAGCAAGTTTTTGGAAGCCTCAAAGTAAGCGTTACGAGAAATAACTGGTTTAATTATATCACGATGCTTTTTAGGCAAGTATCGAGATGAGCTGACGAATTGCCACAAGTGTCTAGAACCATCTTTTAGGGAATAATGAACCTTTATTCAGAACCATGAGGGCGCGTAAATTCTTAGAATGAATACAACCAAAGTTATCAACTCATTTTATGGGACTGATGTCTATATATAAAGACTTAATTTTTCGATTTTCAGTTGTTAGCTAGTGGGCCAAATTCAACTTGCCCGGTCGACACTTCGCTAGATCTGAAGAAACAACGCCAGAACTAATGGTTGTGCAAATGTCTAATAAGTATTTCTGATCACAACTTAGATTAGTAGGATCAATGCCTGGTAAGTCGCATTCAATACTATTAAAAGCAACAAGTGGCACCTTCTCGCATTCTTTTAGGTTTCGTCCAATGACTCCGGTGTAAGACGAGGGACCAGAAGACTTGTGCTCGAATAGGCATCGTAATGGCAACTCGATGAAATCAAGTAAGAAGATAATCCATTGGATTGGTCCATGAAGTTTCAATTAATGCCTGCGAATTACATCATTAAACAATCCAGTGTTCACGATCGTGCCGTCACATCCCAGAAATATAAGGTTGCTAAAATCATCCAATAGTGCATTGGTTACATAGTCATAAATACTGAAATTGGCCCATAAGGAAATTCTGTTCTTAGATTCGTAATTTCTGCTGTTAAGTTTGGAACTACAGACTACGTAGATATCATTTACTGGAAGGCTTTATATGTGAGACCGCATCCAGATTTCAAACAGATACATTTTCATGAACTTCTGAGGATGATACAGGGTTATGTGCCAATGGACGGCTGGGACTTTATTAAATTTCCTTCGCACACGCAAACAGTTGAGCGAATATTATATTGTGTGTGTTGTTGAATTGTGGACGGTTAACAGGAGTATCTGCAGTTATTGTTAGGTAATTTTTTTATCTATGCTAATAAACTTTTGTATACGACGTTTTTTGTTTTACGTTGTTTGCGCGGATGTAGAGGTTTTGTGGGCTGGACACATGTGAACACTCCACATATAGTCGCCCATGCGAAAAATATGGTTTTTCCAAATGTACGCGAGCCCCTTTGAGTGTCTGACCATGAGCCTGGCAAATGCTAATTTTAAAGAGAATTGTAACCTTTTGAACTGGAATGGTAAATCCTTCTGTATTATCGGAATGCGTAGAATTTATCAATCTCACCTCTCTCTATGCCAGTCATAACAGTAATTAGCACGACTTGTGATCCCAAGTGTGTAATTTGAAACCGTGTGCCATTGCGCAGTCTCGGTACATAGAGGTTACGTATGAATAATTCTGGCACACCGAATTTTAATCTCAGCTTGTCGGAAGGTATCCTTGACAATTCTATGAGGTTAAAGAACTCTACAGATTATGATTTTACTTGTAATTGCCCATTACCTTATCTACAGATAGATATTCTGTAACGCATGCCTCCATTTGTGAAGCATTTGTTTCATTTATCTGATCTAAACTTTCATTAGTCAGTGCCAAAATTACCCAATAAATAACCAATCTCTGTTCTTCATATTAGCTTGTAGGATAGGATAAACCTCGCTTATCAGTTCCTCTGAAATTTGAATAATTTTGAAAAATTCCCAATTTAATACATTGTTTGAATCTCTAGCAATCGCCAAATATATTTGGCAACTGTATCAAGCGCCAATTTTTAATCAGTTCTTTCTTTAGTAAACAAAACGTTGAATTCCGTATTCTTTGGATTTATGAATACTTTTTTTTTAAATCGGTTGAAAAAAGCTCTTAAAGCATTAAAATTCCAAATGGAACTATTGTAATTAGCTAAACGTTTGGTTTTGAATTTAACCGCCAGTGATTATCCAAATTCTTTTGGTTACAAACTTAACCGCCAAACAAATCTTGGATGTCGATAAAAAGACCGATAAATAATTATCTTGGCAACCTTTCCACTAAATTAGGATGTTATTTTAAGTAAACTTTGAACTATATTTTCCTTTAGTTCTAATTAACTATAGTTTTTAAATGTTAATATAAAATATCATATATATCATTAGATTTCTGTCCCGGCGTTATTACTCCACTGATTAATTATTTGTTTCTTTTTCAGAAAGATCACGTGATGCTTGACTTTAAAAATAAGTTATTTCACATTATTCCGGTTTTCTGAAAGATCATGTGACAGTTGATTTTTTTTACTCATTCCTTAAGAATCACGTGACAGTTGATTGCAAAATAAAGTAGTAATCTTCATCGTAAATCGACGAGACAATGGGCTTTCTTTGTTAATTATTTAATTGCCATCTGTAGTCAAAAATAATTAATTTAACGTGATTTCACCTACCCTATGTCCGTTCCTGGGTTTCGAGCTACAACTCTGCCAATTTTCATCCAAATCGGTTTGGTAGTTTTGCCGTGAAAGCGCAACAAACAGGCAGACACACTTTCTCATTTATTATATTACTATCTGTTACCCGCGAATTCGTGCGCGAAGAATTTGAATTGTTAATTTTTTTAAATTCACAAATGTAAATGTTTCGTTATATATAGAAACGGGAAATTAAAAGTTCTGACAGTTGATAATACGAAGAATTTAATTTTCCGTTACTGTAAATTACATCATTGTACTCAGTGGTATCATCTGGACTTTTTATTATATCATCCACTATGCGATATGTCATTCGCTTCTACTATTCAAAAGAATACATAAGACAAAATATATCTTCCTATTCTAAACAATCTGTCAACTATATCATATCTGTCAATGGACGTTTTGTCCATCTGTCCTGGTTTGTTTATTTTGGATTCATAGACCGTTTTCCGGTAACCTTCCGATTTAAGCAATCGCTAAATCTATTTGGTAACTGTATCAAGCGCCAGGTTCGAATCAGTTCATTCTTTAGTAAAGAAAACTTTAAATTTCGTGTTCTTTGGGTTTTTGTAATCATTTCTTTTTAAATCGTTTAAAAATAGCTCTTAAAGCATTAAAATTCGAAATGGGACTATTGTAAATAGCTAAATCATTTGGTTTAGAATTTAAACGCCAGTGATTATGCAATTTTGATAATTATGCAATTTGAGATTTGACCGCCAAACAAATCTTGGATGTCGATGAAAAGAGCGACAAATAATAATTTTGGCAACCTTTCCACTAAATTAGGCTCTTATTTTAAGTAAACATTGAGCGCAACAACAATAGACATATTAAATTTAATATTTTCAAATTATTCTTAAGGCAAAACATTAAAAAGCTCCTCTTTAAATATTAATTAATATTGTTACGAACATGGAAAGTGGCTTCCCAGCAGTGTTAGTCCTATGGTTGTGAAGAGAGTTTTACAGGGTTAAGTATGGACCCACACAGCACGAAACTTCCTGGGGACGTACGAAATTCCTCCATCACCTCCTTAAAGCCTCCCGGTAGAAAGGGGAGCTTTCATGCTCATTGCTACGATGCGCGGCGCTGGAGACCCTGACAACGTTCTTAGTGGAATTTCTGATCGATATGATTAGCGGGAGGCTTTAAAGACAAGCTTCCATAGACGATACATCAATGGATATTTTAAAGATGACCTTCCCTTAAAGATGCATTACTGGATGTTTTGCAGATGAGCTTACTTAGAAGATGTGTTAATGGGTATATTTAAGATTAATAGCATGTAAAATACATTTGAATCATTAATTACAGAATGGGAACAAGCCACAAATACTAATTTTACAAAAGACATAAAAAGTCAATTACTGTCGCTCTTGGTGAAGAAAAGTCTAATTTTTTTCTGAAAATGAAACTGTCTTCTAATACACATTATATATACATTTTCCGCTGATGTGAAAAATATTTCACTAAACAAAATATTAAATTCCAATTTAAAAAATCACTTCATTCAATGAGCGTGAGTTGAGAAACATATTTTAAGAAGTGTATAAGATCAACCTGCGAGTAAGTGGAAATTTACTTTGGAGTTGATTTATTTATTGTATTTAAGTTGGATAATCATAGTTTTTACATTATCTTAGTTTTACGACAACAATAAAATTAATCCCTTCAGTTTGATTTTCATGACAAAAATTGAAAACATTGTAGCAAATCGTAAAAAATAAAAATATATAATTTTTAAAACTTTGTTAAAGAATGGAAAAATGGGAACAAATAATTTGATACAATTGAAAGACATATATTAATTATTTTTTATTTTGAGATTGTGTAAAAGTAATTTCTAAGCAATTATGTTTTTTCAATATATTACGGAAAATACCCAACATTTGGACATTAATAAGCTAATTGAGTTTTTTCTCTTGTTCCTAACGAGTCAAATTTCATCAATGTTGGACGAAATATTATTGAATAAATAAAATTGTTTCAGAACACATGTTCACAGACAGAAAATCAGCTTTATATTTCTACTAATAATAATGTGTGTATTAGCGCTCTACAGGGCAGACTGATGGACTAGATTTACGAAATTTGACACAAGCATACTTTACTGGTTGTTAATGTGCAGCTTGGAGTGCTAAGTAATTGAAAGTTTTATTAGAATTTCAATTACATAAAAATTAAGCAATCTTTCGGCATTTTTCCATAATCACTTAATTTCTACACCATCAAAAAATACAAAATTACATTTACGATTATATGAATTAAATTGCTGTACAGTTTATTCATATAAATTTAATATTTTTTTAAAAATATGTTTATACATAACTAGCCGCCTTCTGCGACCATCTTGTTCGCCGGAAATATGATTTTAATTGAATCTTGTATCATTTTACATTCATGGCTACTTTAACAATGTAATTTTAAAGTTCCTATTCTGGAAATAAATGGCCTTATACCTGTTCTGTTCATTACCTACATAAATGACCTCAATAGAGTCTAATAACTGACCATGCAATGCAACATCTAATAGCGCATTGCTGGCGCTATCCTCACTTTCTTATTTATCTTGCAAAAAATTCGATTTTAACTTTAAAATGGTGCAGCGCATTTATGGACAGTTTATTTTAACTGAATTTAAACGTACTTTTAAAAAATGAGGACATCGCAACCATAATCATTAAGCTTTTTGAATATGTTTCCTAATATACATAATATCTTAGAGAGCTTGATTTCCAGATTCCATAAAGACTTTCATGAAATTAAATATGAACGAAAATGTATTAAGATATTACTTCGCATTTCAACACTAAAAGACAAACACTCAATTAAATACTTATTTAAACAATAAAAACGGTTTCAAATGCGTTGCAACAATGAAACGTATTATTGTAAATTATGCCAAAAAAAAAACTTTTAAAAGGCTATTAAAATTAGAGAAAAAATTGTCCGGCAACTTAATTGGGAAGGTAATTGTTTGCACTTTCAGGTATTGTGAAGATTTTGCTTTTGATTTTGACCTTTGTTTACTGTTTTAGAAGAATAAATCACTAGATTGTTTGTTTACATCTACTCTATATCCAAAAACATATAATCCACTACAGTATCTTAAAAAGTAATTCACAATTCCTCAAATTGCATAAGCATAACCAAATTAAAATTTTCTAGAGATCCTTTGATTGATTCAAAAGCATTCAAGTATTACTAACGAATCATTAGATTAAGAATTTTAAGAATCTCTATTATATCATTTACTCACACAAAAACTAGAAGTTTCAGTAGTTTAGAATGTTACTACACCTGTTGCTTAATTAGTTCAAATTTTACATCTACTTAATCTCATGATGAACATCATACAAATCAGTAATTTTAAAATCTCATAACCCTAACATCAATTAATATCAAACAATTTCACAACTACTGTTCAATATCACCACTTATTGAAATTTTTGCAACTGGCATAAGATGCATTTTCAACCCAACTTCTATCTCAAATCTCAAATATCCTTTAATAACATTCATAATTACCAAAATATAAATTAGAAAAGTGATTAACTCAAAGAGTTGTGTTAAATTTTAGAAAAAATCCAAAACCCGCAATAACCCTGACACTTAATACTTTCTTCCTCAGTGCTTACATATTGACAAGGAAAACAAAGCCAAATTTTAAACCTAATTAATTTATTAAGTTACCTTTTTCACATAAATACACATATATTATTGACACACATACAAGAATTTTCAAAACTAGACATTCATAACAATCTCAAAAAATAAGTAATCAGTATTAGGGTCGACCCTTTCTCAAACAGATATTTCTTAATTAATGTTCATTAATGCCTATTCAATTACTAAAATATCAATTTTATCATTTCTTTTGAATGATATGAGTGGCCACCTCCAATTTAATTTCTAGTGATATTTAAAATTTTTAGAGATATCTCCCAATAAATGTTAAGGTTTTTACTCAGTCTATTATATATATTCATACTAACATACATAACTCATTGTATCATAAAGGTAATTTATTCATATGTAAAAGATATTCTCTCCACTTCCAAGCATTATACATTTGATTAATTAATAGCAAAAATGAGCATTTACTAACATGTACTCATTAATATAACATTTTTGTAGCAAATTTCTTAGTATCATATCTAGTAAAAATAACACCCATTTGCATGAATTTGTTCACACATTCAAAATGTTCATATAATATTAAAAAAAACTGCATGAAACAGAATGATTTATTATTCTATAACCTTTTGGTTCACATTACATTATTAAACATTCCACATGATAGTTAATCTTAAATTTAATATTTTCATCCTCAATACAATTCTGGATATCCTAAATTTCTATTTTTTTTTATTCTTTTGACGTCTAAAATTATACATTACATTTTTCCCTTACAAAATAAATCAATCCTGCCATGCTAAAAAAATCAAAACCTTCATGTGAAAACAAAAATTGAAAGAAGTTATATTATATTACACCCTCACAAACTAAACAAAAATTCAAATTTCTCAAGTATAAAGCTTTACATTAGTTTGCAAATTGAATTTTACATCTTGCTCGAAAATATAAGGTAAAACCTGTATTTGAGCTTTACATTAGATAACAATTTTCAATCTTTACATATGCTTATTAAATCAAGTTAAAAACCTATATTAAACTTCAATTTAATTAGAGAATTAATCTTTACATTATGCCCATTAAGAACAAGGGAAGACTGTACACCTGACAGAAACACATGATTACAGATAAAAATAAAGTTAATATCTCATTTAGAGAAGAAAAAAAAATCTTATCCTATAATGGGGGTCAAAATATTCATTTAACTTACATTCAGGTTGTCGGCTCGGGATGTTGATTTCAGTCTCCTTCTAGTGGCCATATTCATCTTGAAGGGAAAAAGTCAATATGCGGTTGGCTGACATTATTCAAAAGTTTCACTCGCCGGGCCTTCAAGTAATTATTGTTCGTGTCTCGCCTCTGTTTCGACTAACGGGCGCACTGATGAACTCATAGGTGATTTCCAGTGTCAGTACGATGTTCATTGTACACTCATGTCCATAAATTAAGGATAATGAAGTTCAGGCAAAGAAAGAGACAGAAGCAAAACAAATTTGACTTATTTGTAAAGTCTATTTATTAAACAAAAGGTAAAGAGCAAAACAGATGCTATATGTTTGACATAATTAATAAAAATTGCGATTTTTACTCCCTGGAGCAAATTTCAAAAAAGAACCTATTTACAGAAAACAGTATAACATGGTTAGTATGATGGTTAATACGGAGTATGTCTCCCGGACGATGCGATACAGGCCTTACAACGCCTAGGCATGCTGAGTATCAAATTATCAATCTGATCTTGGGGAATATTACACCACTCATCAAGCAATGCCCTCCGAAGTTCCGGTAGACAGGTGGGAGGAGGTTGACGGGCTGCAATTCGTCGGCCAAGCATATCCCACACATGCTCTATTGGATTCAAGTCCGGTGAGTATGCTGGCCAATCCATACGGGTGATATCCTCCGATTGAAGGCATTCGTCTACAATGTTTGCACGGTGAGGACGGGCGTTGTCATCCATAAACAGAAATTCAGCACCCATGGCGCCCCGAAACAAACGTACATGTTGTTCCAGAATGACATCCCGATAGATGTGGCCTGTCATCGTTACACTCTGAACATGCAGGTCAGTTCTGGAACCAAGAATAATTCCTCCCCAAACGAGCCATCCTGCACCACCGTAACGGTGTCGTTCAATGGTGTTCTCTTGGTGGTAACGGGTCTCCATATGAAAGTCCGGCGAGAATCAGACTGCAAAATAAACCTGGACTCGTCGGAAAACATCACACAGGACCACTGTTGCGGTGTCCACAATGCATGCTCTCTACTCCAGGCTAATCGCAGGCGACAGTGAGTTGCAGTAAGTGGAACACATCTGACAGGCCTACGAGTATATAGACCAATGTGCTCTAAGCGTCTGTACACGGTCTGCCTTGAAACTGTCGTACCGGTAGCTGAAGAGAGCTGACGAGACAGGTCTGATGCTGTGCTCCGTCTGTTTCTTTTGGCAGTAACTGCCAAATACCGGTCCTCATTCGGCGTTGTAACTCGGGGGCGACCTGTGCTGTAACATCTACTCACATTACCATCATCTTGGAATCGTTGCCAAAGCCTGGAGATGACACTCTGGGCGATTCCAAGTTCCTCGGATACTTCCAGCTGGGTACGTCTACATTCCAGTCGTCCGATAATTCTACCACGTAAAAAATCATCCAAATGCTTCCTTTGTGCCATAACTGTGCGGTTATTGCACTGAAAGTCTTTTAAAGCGCTTGTGAACAATTTTACTTCTCTGCCACCATTCCTTATATACCCCTCTCTTACACTCTCGTGATTGTGACGTACTATCCGCGCCATCTGGTGGTTTCCTGTAATTTGCATATTCTTCTTCAAGATGTGTGTGATCATTCTACAGGTGAAATTTTTATTTTAGAGTTCAATTTCTGTGTGATTCTGAATTATCCTTAATTTATGGACATGAGTGTATATCAGGATGATGTAGTAATTTAAGCAATCCTTCTTCCACGTTGTTGTTAACTGGTACGTTTCCATTACGTATTCGAACCCCTGGTTCAGTGGCGTGATACCAAGATACAGGCAAGTGGCATTTTTGCGAGACGGGCCAAATTCTCCGGGCGCCTTAGCAAAAGGTGAAATCAAACATGGAATAGTTTTATCTGGACATCCACTGCTCGGCATGCATCAAGTTCATGAAAAATGGGACGATAATTCGCCGAACGATGATCTCAGCGAAAAAAACCAGCGGGAGTGGTCTCCCCTAAACTTTCTCGTATACTCCTAATACATGTAGAGAAAACTAGAATAATAAAAGACGTCAAATAAACTTCCGTCGCAAGTAAACCAAAGTTGGAACCACGCGTGGTTTGAAAGATCAAAACAAATTCAAATCCCCTGCGCATTCTTCTGCGCAACAGGACCTGGCGAGACTTCCTAAATGTTTGCTACCTTACAAAATCGCTCCAGAATTGGTTTTTGGCAAACTGCCAAGTTTCGGAGCGTCCGTTTTCTCTCCAATACGCACCAGTAGGCATGCGCAGGGAGTTAGTTTCAAAACTGAACAAGTATGCGATTATACAGACCGACAGACAGTCAACCCTTTGACGGATTTGGCCCAAAATTTTATACGGACCTACATTCATGACGATAAAACTGTGTATGAAATTTTATCCATCTGGCTTTTCAGGTTTTTGAGTTATAGCGTTCGCATGACCTCGAACATACAGACAGACAGACTTCCCGTTGACGGATTTTGTCCAAAATTTGATAGAAACCTACAAATTATGTTTAAAGACCACATACCAAATTTCATCCCCGTAGCTCTAATAGTTTTCGAGTTATCGTGTTCACAGACACACACACAGACACACACACAGACAGACATAATTCCAAAATTGTGTTTTTCGGAATCAGGGAGGTCTAAAACGTGGAGATTCGTCAAAATCTCGAGTTCGAATTTTTTGACGATTACAATACTTTCTCTTTGTATACTTCGTATACGAGAAAGTAAAAACTTTCGAACCCGCTAGTTGCCGCTGCTACTCTTCGCACATCAGGCAAAAACGACGGTAGCCCTCGCCTCCACTTGACACTTTTCGTGTCTTCATCCTTTTCAAAAAAAATATCTTCCTTAAAATTTTGAAGACCAGTTCAAGGAAAATTCTTATGATCTTACTCCTTCTGTCTCTACCTGCCGGTCTGTCTGTGTCTCAAGCCCCCCAAACACCTTTTTTAAATTTTTATTGGCGATGGCTTTTACGCCAAGAGGCCAACTTATTAAGTCCCCATTGGTCAAAAGTTTTCAAAATCAAGCAACCCCTTAGATTAATACCGCCCCCAAAACCACGTGGTATACAAGATTCTCACTTTCTCTAACGAAAACGAAATTAAGAAGTGTTGACAAGAATTTGAACAGGGCTCCTGCTCTGACACAGGGTCAAGCGTCGAAATAGTAACATGTGCTCCCTCGCTATAAATTTCAGAAGGGATTTCTGGACTGCAATTTTTGGGTAGAAACATCCCATAACTCTGTCATGATTAGAGCCGAAAAGGAATTCCAAAATGAATTTTTTTCAATACGGTGTTTTTACCTCAAAGGGAAGGAATGTCTCTCAAGTTTGTTTGGAAGCCCAGAATTAAACTGCGCCCCAAAAAGGGTCAAAGGTTTCTCAACTCCCGAAATGCAGCTGCAAAAATGTGTGTGAAACAGAATTTTACCGACAATTTCTAAAAAGGACACCCACGGCTGTTTTTTAAAAGTGGAGAGGAAAATATCTCGGGGCCATGTGTTTTTCTTAAGCTTTGCAAGGTGGGAGGCGAGCTAGGCTTAAAATGCGGGAATTCTATTCTGCTACAAAGGTTCATTGCACTCTTTTTTGAGGCCTATCCTTACTAAACTTTTACTTAAACCGAATTAAAAAATTTTCCTAAATAATAATTTTTTTTGAATATTAAAAGAATAAGATAATTGATTTTGGATGAATAAAAATGAAAAAAAAATTATAGAAGAAGAATTAACAATAAAAAAAAATATAAGAGAAATAATTAATTTATATAACAGCATGGCTGCGTATCAGACTTCTAGAATTCCAACAGTCAATTTTAAATTTTATAAATAAAAAAAAATTCAATTGAGCTTTACATAATTCAATTTGAACTTCACAAAAATACAGTTTAACTTTTACTCCTTTTTAGCATTTAACAATTAAATATTCTAATTGACATTCAGTGACTCAACTAAACTTTACAACTTAGAATTCAACAATAATTATTCTAATTGACTTTTAGTGATTTAACTAACTTTACAACACAGGTGGTGTAAAAATGATTTTTCTGCGGTAGTATTTTCAGAAGTTATTAAGGAAAGACTCAAAAATCGCTTAATTTTTTATTAATTAAAATTTCAAAAAAAGAGTCCCAAGGTACCCATATTGCCACCCTCCAAAGTTACCCCGCAGTTTTCTTATAGAGGGACTGAGGGAGGGTAATCTGTGCAGGGGTGGCTGCTTGCTGGTGGGGGAGGAGAAGCTTTTCTTGTCGTCACAATTTCGGAGATGAGATTCCTGTGGTTTCTCTGAAGATGATCGGTGACATTTTATCTGTAACAAAAGTGCGCTTCCTTCTTTCTCTAGTCTATAGGCTGTAAAATCTACTAATTCCCATTTCCGCAAGGGCTCTTTCTAGTTGGGAAAGTTGACGGAAATCCGTTGATTCTCAAAAGAATCTAAACTTTACTGTAGATCAGTCAAAATCGCTATCGTGCCATTTAATTTCGGTCGCCAACCCCACTCATAATACCTTCAATTATTTTTTATTTCAATGTATTTATAATTTAACATTACCTCTACTTCATTATGTAAAAAAAAAATCGTAGATAGAAAAAGAGCTTTACTGTCTTTTATGCAAGTTTCCTGGTTATCGGGGCCATCAAAAACAGTGGGGGACCGGGTCTGAAAATAGCGTCTGCCATCAGTCAATGGGGGCCCACTCTTATTAAAAATGATATCAATTTTCTCTCAAATATTTTTAAATTTTATTTATTATAAATATAATAAATTAAAGTCAAGAAATGGATATGATATACTCCTTATCTTAAAATCTGTTATATACACTGATAGTTCTGTAGACACACACACACCCTCCACAAGAAAAAAATCTGCTCTTCGTTTCAATCTTTAAACGTTTAGCCATTAAATTTTTCGAATTCATAGTATTTACGCTCTCTGCTTTTTAGAAATAATTATATTAAAATTAAATGTCTGCTCTTAACAATATTAACAAAATTACAATTAAATGTAATTTGTTATTATTAGATGTATCTGGAGGCATTACAAACGGAGTTCCGTCTGGCTGTAGTCATTGAAAAAAGGTTAGGTTATATTAACGTCCCATTTTGAAGCAACACGAAGGCTATTTAGGGACGGAGCTCGTAATTTTGATCCGCGGTCAGATGTCGAGGACGACACCTGAGCTGGCACCCCCTCTCCAAACTTCCGCGCCACACCAACGTGAGGACGTTTAGCCACTACGTATGATTTAGCGTGCACAAGGCCCCATACATGGCGGATCTTCAGAGTCATTGAAAATAAACAACTAAACATTATATTGATTGGGATCAATAAAGCGTCCACCATCTTGAAACGGAATAAAAAAAATAATAAATCTATACACATAAGTCGTTTTCGACGACATCAATGAACGCGTTTGGTCGTTACAACGTTAAAAAAAATTACAAACAAACAGACGAAAGGTCGAGTAAAAACAGGACTTCGGTTCGATCGTCAAATCACTAATTACGGTATGTATGTATTATTACATATATTATAAGTAAAAAATGCCAAATATAAAAGCAAATTTATGATTGAGTTTTAAATAATTTTGATGGTTGTATAGTTTACAGTAATTTTGTAACTGTACTATTAATGAGAATCTTTTTTTAACCTAACTGAAATTATAGAGCTTACCATGTACCAGTTTCAATAATTTTAAAGAATAACAACTCAAAAGCACAGAACTGTGTTGCAAGCGATCCACTTCATTAAACGAAAGTCAGTAAACGTTTTAGTTTACTAGATGACTGTGCTAATATTTCAATAATTACTTCTTCATCTATATAATCTAACAACTTCATTTCAATAAATAGGAACATAAGAAGAATTCCAAGTTCTCTTCAGACAATGAAATTTCTAATATGTTCTTTGTCTTTAGCTTTGAAAAACAGAATTCACTAATATCATTAGATCATTCATAACTGATACAAATATGCTGTGATATCTCAAAAATAGATTTCAAACTCCTTAAAAGTACTTTATTATCTTTAAGGAGTTTCTTCAATCAATGCAGTTCTATTAAGATGCAAACAGTGACAGAAAAACGAACATTTTAAATAAAAGAGTAAAAACAAGCATAATGGTCGGCATTATACAGAAACCAACTCAAACATAACTGGGACTCTCTACTAAACTCAATCTTAATAAATATGAATAGAGAGGCTCGTGGACATTTAGTATGCATTAGTTATTAAGCGTTTATTAGCATTAGACATATAATCCTTCACACGCTTGGCGGGTGACAAATTTATCCAAAATTCACTAATTTTTAGGCAAATCCGTTGTTAGCAAATCCCTTTTATAAAAGAATGAGAGCATGGAATTTATTTAATTACATTTGGTGGCAATCTTAGCTAAGCGGTTTGCAAGTTCTACATTAAAGGAGCACTTCTTCTTTGCGAAGAGAACCTTCCCTGTCTTTCCAGTATATTTTGACTCAGATGAGATTGAAAAGACTTTGAATTAAGAAATTTAATTTTAGACATCCTATAAGTTTGCATTTTATTTTAGTATTTTTTAATGTTTAGATAGAAGACGAAATACCAGTGATTTTTACTCCCTTCAAGGTCCACCCTACACCAAAATTAAATTCTTATAGTTCGCTCTACAAAGCAACATTAAATGAGTTCAAACTAAAGTAAGGTATTAGTAGCAGCATAGCATAATATTTTTAAAGATGCAATTTGTGTATATTTCATAATTTAAACAGAATCTAAATGAATAAATTACTCGCCAATATGATTAAAACTAATTTCCCGAGTAATATAACGAAAACATGATTAAAGTTATTTGATTTTAAATTCCTTAGATTAAATTTTTCTTACTCGGTTTTAGCAACAATTGAGAAATGCCTTCCATGAGTAGGACATTTCATGTAAGAGTGACAGAAAGAAAACTTTTTGAATGATTTGGATTTTAGTGATTTATACTAATAATATTTTAGTAATTTTTCATTATACTGATATCATTAAAAGGATAATTTTTTGAATATCTAAAATGGTACAAAAATCATTCTTATGAAATAAATTTTGGAATATATCGCAAAAAACATCAAAAAATTTTAACTAACTTTAGGACTTTGAAAAGTTGAAAGGGGTTCTTCTCGTTTTCAGCAAGTGCCAAATTTATCAAGATTGGGCAAAAATTGTGGATTTTTATAAGAGAGGGAAAAACATTCATCTTTACATACATAGTACTAAAATTTTATGCTCGATCAATTTCAAATACGGCAGTTGAAAACAAGAAAATTATAAGTTTAATGTAGAATAGCTGCATTTTCTTTTTTATGCAATAAAATGCAGCACGAAGTAAGATAGTGTAATTCTATTTTTCTTCTGATCAGGAGTTTGTATGCAGATGTCTACAAATAAGAAAAGAGAATGTATGTGTAGGGTGTCTGCCTATTTGTTGATGTTTTAGAGTTCGTTGAGCCTAAGGCCACCAAATTTGGTACGAATATAATATAGAAGACCTCATGGAGATTTCAATTTTAATTAATTAAAAAAAGAATAATTCGGAATTTTTTCAACGATAATTTCCAAAAATATAATCGCATCTAAAATTTTTACATATTATTTAATTTCAAAAATATTATCTTTAAAATGATGCCAGTTTAGTTAATAAATGACCAGTTTAGTTTAAAAAATATTAGTAAGCATAATTTTTAACAATAATTTGCATTATTTTATTGAAAGTCAATCAACTTTCAATTCATTTCAAATCATAAATCTAGTTTTTGAACAAAACAAACAAATTCATAATTTAAAAATTTATTTTGATCTAACGATTTAAAAGCTTCCTTTGACATATTAAAGTCTAATAAATTGCATTCCATTTTTGTTGTTTCACCAGTTTTTTAGTCCATTTTTTTTCTTTCTTCTTTACTTCAATTATATTTACTCTTCAGACCTATTTACTATATTATTTTGATAGATTTACATTTTAGCAATGATCTAAAAATCCATCTTTCCACTTACGGTAAAAAAATTTTCCTAGAGATTATTTCATTCATTTTGTGTTTGATTAGGTTAAATATTCACTCTATCATTAGGTTAATATAATGTAAGCCATTAATTTCATCAGATACAACACATACAGCATGAAAAATTGGTTCAAATACTAATACATTCCCTAACCACTGTTTTTTAATTTTTTTAATGCCGTCAGCTTACCAAAAAAGAAATATCTTGGCAAATTTAAAGTTGGCGGACGTAATTAAATTCATATAGTTAAACGAGCCCCCCACCCAATTATTCTTCACAAAAGTAACACCGAAATCGTTTTCTCTTTTACAGCGCTGTAACTTGACCAAATAAGGCCGCCATAGACATAAATACAAGAAAAGAATGAGTGTCCCCACTACATGGAAGCCATTCGGTAAAATTAAGTCAGAGGGGTCATCTCTTCCTTCTTGCCGGGGGTGATGTGTCCCGACTTTGCACAGAAGTTGTGTGAGCAACTATTGCTTTGGTTTAGAAAAGCCGGAGGAGAATTTCTCTCGAAAAAGTTCTTCCCTCTCTCTCTTCCAAGCACACACATATTAGGGGCCCATACTAGATTACATTTAAGGGGGCAATCTGGCCAGTCCGCCAATGATCAATCTTTCTTTCTATTCCTTTTAAAGGGAAATTCTGCTTTAATTAGTCGCTAATTCTGAGACATCATTAAAATATTTGAAAAAGGCCGCGTGAAATATAGATATATTTAGGAAATTGATAATTATAGTGAGTAGCTATGATAATTCATTAAACGTTAACTAAGGAGATTGAAGTTAAGTTTAGTTTAGATATATTAACGTCACATTACGAAACAACACGAGGGCTATTTCGGAACGGACCTCGTGATTTTGAACCGCAGTCATGACGAAGACGATACTTGAGTTCTCATCCTCCTCTCCAAGCTTCCGCACCACACCGAAGGAGGACTAGGAGATCGTAGCAATTTACTAACGACGTTGATATTTATAAGGATATCATCTCGTATCAAAATTGAAAAGTAAACTTAGAAATGGACAGACTTGACCAGAAAAAAAATTGCTGTAACTTTTGTTTCAGAATCTAGGGAGTTTCAAATATATCATAAAGAATAAAATTCAAAACAATATTAATGAAGGATATAAAGATATGAATTTCCAGAAATAAAACAGATGAACCATAATTATATGTTAAGAAAAACATGGTGATGTTGCATTAATTCCAATGAAATGAAAATTAAATAAGTTGGCTTGGTTAATTCATGGAAAAGATTTAAATAATTTCCTTTTATGTACAATGGAAGTTAACTATGGTCTTTATTCCATTTTGTTTCCTGGCAGCCGAATCCTTTCTTAAATGTATATTCATTTTTGTTGCTTTCCGTATTATTGGAATACGTTCTGAAATAGCAAATACTATTCTTGTTTTGAAGCTGAAATTCGCAAGTTTTACCCTAAACGATGAAAATACAGTAAAGAACCGTTTACACGTTCCTCATTTATTCGTCGCTTACTTTTATACGGCGTATCATCACAGTCCCGATTCATTCTTATTTGTTAAAGGGGCTTCGTTCATACGACGCAAAGCTTCGGTGTAAGTCGTTTTCCCCGCTCTAAAATGTGAAAATTTCCTCTTTTTCCTAGTATGTGAACTGTGATAAAGATATCATGACTTCAAAAGCATTTACAATTGATAAATTAACAGAAACAAATAGTTTGGAAGTAATTTAAACTATGATTAAAAATTATTCCACGTTCCTTTTAAGACGCAATGAACTCCATTGGAAAACTTGGAACTTTTTTCAAAAGAATTGTAAATAGAAACATTCACCGAACTTAATACGATTCATAGTATTGTACTCAATATCCATGGACAATCAGCACGTCAGACGGCGATTAAAGATTATTTTAATTAAATGCGTACCTGCATGCAGATAAATCATATAATACATGTGTAATTGGCACTTAAGATATGCCATAATGGTATGCTTTTCTCTCACTTTTACGATAAATGTTTGATTTTAAAATTCAACTATTGATTCCCATACTATGTAGGATTATTTTTGTGTTATCTTAAAAGAACTTTAAAATTAATACTTTAAAATGAATTTGCATTAGTAGCATTAAATTTGCAAATCAAAGATGTTCAGTAGAATTTCGATTATACGTATTTTCATTTGTACACTGGTGGGCCAAAATTAAGGACCATTTCGTAGAATGCGAGAAATGTGAAATTAATACTAAATCACTGAATGCTGATATCTTTCTGAATTTTAATGGGATTCAACTGAAGGTTTTTATTAAGTTTTTGTATATATCTGTCGTTGAAGTAATAAAAGTAAAATCACGCTACATCTCGGACATGCGCAGTAAAAAATTATTTAGTCTAAATACTCATATTTTCTCTTATATTCAACGTATTTACTTCAAATTATAATGCAATACTTCTGTAACATATTTTCGAGTTTTCAGGAGGTTTCTTTTAATTTGAAATAACGCTCTGCATGTGAGAAGCAAAAAAGCTTGAAAGGAATATATGACAGGAAATTATTTCTTTCTCACCAATTCGCAAATTTTTCAGCTGAAAAACGAAAGAATTTTTTTCTTACTTTTTTACGCCCATTTTACTGTAAATACGATTCAAATGATGACAACTTGCATTATTTCAAAAACTAGAGCCAACTTGGCAAAAATAAAATTAATTTTGAAATCAGCAGGCTCAATTTTTCCATGGCGAATGAAAAAAAAATTTTTTTTGTTCCGAATTAAAAAAAGCACACCACATTCGCTGAGTTGAATGAAATGACAACTAGTTCCTTCCCGATTTTGAGAAATGGTGGAGGAATGTAAAGCACGGTCGGGCCTATTATAATGGAGGGTGATTGTCCATTTTCGTGCACCTAGAGGGGACAGGGCTGCACCCCGTCTTGTCTATGGAAGGGGAAGTTGGAAATCTGATATCACAATCTTGGGAGCTTACACGGTCGCCGGTTGACGCAGGGGAGGGGACCAATTCTTTGTTTGTTTAGGATAGCCGTTGGCTGCATGGGAAAAGGAGGGGGTTCAACATGTAACGGTCATTTACAACCCCAATGCGAGATACAAAGATAAATACTTGTTTATTTGGTTCAGTAACATTTTTATTATACTCCAGGATTTCAAAAGGAACTTTTTTTATAAATTTGCTGAATGGATTCAATTCACAATATCTAACGTCGATTTTAATATAAATTAATTCAAATACTGTGCTAATTTTTAATTTCATTTATTTAACTAAATTACTGCAATAGGAAAACTCGCAATTAACAGCAGAAATATTTTAATTCATTGTTCCTTTGACTTAGCAAGCAAATTCATTTTAAATACGAGTAAACGTCTCAAAATAATGCAATTCGGAAAAAACAGCAGTAAATAATTCCTTTGAAACAATGAAACTTTAGTTTCCTATTTACTGCTTCAAAGCAGCATTTTACGCTGTTATAAAAACTATAGGGCAATTGATGAAGTAAGGAGCCTACACCTCACTTTCAACGCTAATTTGATTCATATATTCTCTCTGGAAATCGAAAATTTACATAAGCAAATCTATTGAAATTATCATCATTTTGAATAGACGTAAAGCTAAAGCATTTAGCACATAGCCTTTATAATACAACTGTATATTTGTATGAATTTTGGAACTAAATCCGACAACGTGTATACTGTTTATCTATCCGTATGTATAATCAACACAATAAATCAGAAACACAAGAACTTAGATAAATGAAATTTAGTATATTCTTAACACCAAAAAAAGCCTCCTCCTTCTAGATTTAAACCCTTTAGTCGGAATTAAGAAATAATGGACTTAGATTTTTTTTCCTTTTGCGTACGGTGTACTGATGCAAAAATTAAAGCATGAATCAAATTTCATGCCTGTAGATGAAAAATTAAAAAAGTCACCCCGTGTCCTGCATCCAGAAAATACCCGATATTTCAACTGAAAAAAAGACACAAATTTCACTTTAAAATGGTGGTCAAAGAATAATTAAATATTGCAGGAGCCTTTTAAATGATAAAAAAGGATTAGAAACAAGAAATTAGTCGAAAAACAAAATTCACCACCGACCTCTATTTTGGGAAGAACCCTGATTTTCTTGAGGTTTTTTAGTAAAACTAAAAAATGAAATGATCCCATGCCCGAAACGAAAAAATTCTTGCACTGATTATATTGATAAGAAAATAGTGAATCTAATGAAAAGAAACAGCATGTAGTTTCGTCAATTATTGAATTAATAGGAGCAGTTCAAAGTTGATGTATGGTATATCGGACACCAGTCGGAGACCAAGTCTCGTATAATTTTTAAAAAAAATCTCCCAAAATGTAAAGGCTTGATAAATTTTTACCTATACACATTACGTTGTTATTTGGGAGTATACTACAAGAAAGTCAAGGGATCTCACTCGTCTTTTAAAGCAGTAGCTTAACAAGTTTAAAAACTAAGGAAGAAAAATGAATTTCCTTTCAGTGATAACCGGCTTAAAACCTGTTAATAGATCTTCTTAAATCTGTATAAAAATGTTTTAAACGAGTTGGAACCACAGCAACAAACTAAAATATGAACTACAGAGAGCAATTTTAAAATAATGATACCTAATATGCAGAAAATGTATTGTGGGTTTCAATCAAGAATCAAATTACAAAATAAATTAGCCATTTTACGTATCATGCACTTTCCATTATTTAAATTTGAATTATGTGATAGGCAGTCGTTTATATATCATGTAATTTTTTTTTATTTATAGATTCAACAAAACAATGAAAAAATATAACATAAATGATATATTAAAAGATAACATAAAATTGAAAATTGTCAAAAGCATTGAATGTATATGGGCCTAGTGTAAAATCATTCTTGAATCAAGTATATCTTTATGTTGGTGCGGTGTTGAAATTAGGAAAGAAGAGTGTGGGGTAAATTTCGATAAAATTCTTAATTCAAGATAACTAAATCCATAATAAGAGACTCTGATGTGCCATAGAAAGGGTATCTTATAATCTAAACACCAACTGTGAAAAGAATAATGACACTAACAATATTTTTTTTTTTTACAAAATTACTTTCTAGTTCTTAATTTTAACAAATCGACAATGTTGTGATTTTATTAAGTTCTTTAATATTAGTTTCGAAATTTCAAATATAAATTGGAGTGGTTCGTTTGTTGGGCCTTTTTGGCCAAAGAGCCATTACGTTGACTATACTTCGCCAGACAAAATTGTAAATTTGTGTCAAGATAAAAGCATTATACTACACACACACACACACACACATATATATATATATATATATATATATATATATATGTGATATTTTAATTTTTTAACTTTCCTAAATAATCTTAACGACACCTCATTTTAAATACTTCTACTTTCAACATAATTAACGCACTACAACTTTCTTTTCAAATCACGTGCTTCTAAAGGGGAAATTCCCTTTCCTGCGTACTTAAGCGTTCTGCGCATTCTTTTCTGCCCTTTTTCAAGCCAGCATGTAAGCTTTCAACAACAACGCGCCGCGCGGGCGTAAACTTCTGAAATCTGGTCATGGAGCTACTTAAAAATTAAGTGCTTTACCTATGAAGAATAACGCCTGATGCCACAATAAAAGAAGATTTAAACAAATATCGTCTCTTCCATGATGAAAATGGACTGCCTTTCACTTTTTTAAAGCCTGATCTTTCATTTATATATATATATATATATATATATATATATATAATATAAGCAGCTGTAAATTGGAGTGGAAACCATCAGGTTTCTACGGCTTAGTAAAATGGCATCACAACAAAAATAATTTTGATTCAAAATATTATAACTGAACATTTCTAATTGCAATAAAAATTTAAATTTTTGTGAAGTTATTCACAAAATACTTATAGAATAAAAATAGTGTGAAGTTGCAAATTTATATTGCAAATTTTTAATGCGTTTGAGGATATTTTTTTTTGCCAATGTCCAATATGAAATTCATGAAAAGTATAACTTTATTAAGTAAAGAATTTAATTAAATCCAAATTAAATTCTTTAAAATTTTTCGGGAAATTTTTAATGTCAGGAATAAGAATTTTGACACATTTATATGCAATTTTAAAAAATAATTTATAATTATTATTTTTTCTTTTTGTGGAATAGTATTGTAAAGTAAAATACTATCTTCGAAATTTTTAAAAAAGGCATGCCGAAAAATTTATTGGATTTTTTTGGATGAAAAAAATAAATAAAAATCCCAACGAAAGTAATTTTGATATAATTTCTGAAAACGATTTATGAATTTGTTAAAGCACCTAAGAGCATTATCTTCGATAAACTTTGACACTCCAGGTGGTTTTTTTAAATAAATGAAAAACTTAATTTCAATGAGGCAATTTTTTATACGGTCTCATATTCAGAAATATATTAATAATACACAATATTAAAATACATGTATTAATCACTACAAAGGAATTTTTCTATTTAAATAATTTACAAAATGTTTATTTCATTTAAAATAAGTTTATATAAAAACAATTACACTTAAAAAGAAAACATCCTTCGAGTAAGTAATTCATGCGTGGGTAAACAAATTAGCGCTGATTTAATATTAATTTTAAAAACAGACAAAACAAAATCAAAACAGCTAAAATCAATTAAGATTTCGTTTTATTTCTTTGAAAAAATAAGAGATTCATTTAGTATTCTTGTGCAAAATCCTATGAAAATAGTCTCTTAAAACGCAAAAGAGAGTCCATCCTATGACCTGTGTCAATAAAGCCTCCCGCGTCGGCTATCCCAGAGATGTGCACCACCTTCCGTGAGACAAATCGTAGAGCTGTGGAAAGTATCACTTTAGGGTACATTCGATTTCCTGTGACCGTCCTTTTGCGCGTGCTTTGGAGCCGCCGCGAGCTACTTTGGATACCACAGCCTTTCGCGAAAAACGTACAGAGGGAAGTCCTTGGGAGTAGGGTGTGCTGTGTGGGGAGTGACAGCAGCGACTGATCCGGGACCTCTGACCTTGGCGACGAACTTGGGGACTAGGCGTCAAATTTGGCGACCTTGGCGACAAATCCAGATGATTCCAGAAAATGCAACCCTTTTCTCTATATTTCTATTAGGAAACGGAATACGCGTGAATATACGAGAAAACTCCTTGTGTCGTCACGGCCTGTCGTAGAGAGTAGTGTTGATCCATTGGGAACGACTTTAGACTCGTCTGCATTGCGAGCTAGGAAGCTGGTGATCTGAGCGCTATTGAAAGTGATGTTATTGTCGTTATTATTTATTTGCTGACTGCTTGTGTTGCTAAACATCAAAGTGCTGAACTTTTATTACCTGTGAATTGTTGTCTGTTTACATTGCTAATCTGTGCAAGAACTATCGTTTCCTGTTAACTGTGCTACGTGTTTCCCTGCATAGTTGTGAATAAACATTCATTCTCCATTATCCTGCGAGTTGTATTATTTACATCATACACCCACAGGAAGACTTTTGTAACACTGGTGCCAGAAGGGGAAAGTTGTGTATGGTGAATACGAGATCTCAGACGAAGATGGCTGAGAATGCTGATCTACTTGCTCTGCTAGCCGAGATGAAGAAATCTATGGAGAAAGGACAAGAAGAAATGAAGGATAGAATGGAGAAAGGAAAAGAGGAAATGAAGAACAGACAAAAAGAAATGAGGAAAGGACAATAAGAAATGAGGAAAGGACATGAAGAAATTAAGAATCGGATACAATCACACGTTGGAAGTAAAGTCGGAAAAATTAAAGATTATGTCAATAGTTGCATAGAGAGAATAGAAGAGGTCCAAAGCGTGAAAAGAGAGATTGGAGGGGTAAAGGGTGAGGTTGAAAGGAAGATCGAGAAAGTGGAAGACAAAGTAAGAGGAAAGATAGAGAAAGTCGAACAAAAAGTTCAAGTGAAGATCGGCTACCTAGAGAAAATGCTCAATGAACTCGAGGACAGACCACTCAATTTTCCGGTAAATCCTTAACTCACGTATTCCAGACCAACGGTCAAATCCCCGACATTCGACGGACAAAAGCCTTGGACTGTTTTTAAAACTCAGTTTCACGTTGTGAGCTCTGCGAACAGATGGAATAATCGTGTGAAGGCCAGTCAACTTGTGGCCTCTCTCCGAGGAATCAGGGATAAGTTGACGGACATTAGGACCATCGAGAACGCTCTAGAAGCCCGATTCGGAGATAGTCACCTTACCCAGTTTTATAGGACTGAATTGAAGACTAGAAGGCAGAAGCCAGGAGAAAGCTTTCAGATATTAGCCCTGGATGTGGAAGCCGAGTGCCCTCAGGATGTCCGAGACAACCTAGCTGCCCAGTACTTTGTCGACGCTATCAGATATGAAGATACTCAGCATGCAACAAGGTTGATGGATACCAAAGACTTGAAATCAGCATTGGCATATATTTAAAGTATGAGGCTTTGAAAATTGTTTCTAAAACATCCCAAAATATAAGATAGATAGACATAGAGGATGGTACTGGGAAAGAAAAAGATGAAAAATTCGACTGTTTACTGGGCAATAAACCCAAGAACGTCGACAAAGGAGCTGTTATTGCGACGTGTGAGCCAGTGATGAATATCGTTGCTCGTCCTCAAGAATTTTCCGAATCACTACGTCTCCCGTCAATATTGGAGAATCTTGAAGGGCTTAATGAAGAACAGCGCTCAGCAGTGAGGGAATTGATTCAAGAATTTTAGAACTTGTTTTCTACTAGTGATTCTGATTTCGGCCGGTGCAATATGACTCAACATAGAATTAATACAGGTAATCATCCACCAATCAAGCAATATCCAAGACGTTTGCCTCTCGCAAAGAAAGAGGAAGCGGAGCGCTTAGTTAAAGAGATGGTGGATAACGGAATAATAGAGGAATCGTCAGGATCTTAGGTTTCGCCTATCGTGCTTGTTCAGAAGAAAGAAGAATCGACACGTTTCTGTGTTGACTACAGGATGTTAAATGAGATTTCGATAAAGAATAGTTATCCTCTACCACGGATAGACAACAAACACCCTAGATGCTTTGAACGAAAGGCAATGGCTTTCGACATTATACTTGAAAAGTGGACACTGGCAGGTCGATATCCAACCTGAAGATAAAAATAGACAGCCTTCACCAACGGGCAAGGACTTTGGCAATTTAAGGTAATGCCTTTCGGACTTTGTAACGCCCGTGCCGAATTCAAAAGATTAATGGAGACAGTATTACGTGAACTTACGTTTGAAGCCTGCTTAGTTTTGCTTGATTACATTATTATAGTAGGACGAACATTTGAAGAATATCTTAATAATATTCGTAAAGTATTCCAGATATTGCAAAAAGCTAACCTCAAGCTAAGTCCAAAGAAATCCAGATTCTTCCGAAAGGAGGTTTCTTATCTTGCACATATAATTTCAGCAGACGGAGTTAAAACCGACCCACAAAAGACTAAGGCGGTAGTTGATTGGCCTCATCCAGAGACAGTACACGATCTCCGAAGCTTTCTTGGACTTTGCACATATTACCGTCGATTTGTAAGGAATTTCTCTGCAATAGCAGGACCCCTATATAAACTAACTGAAGCTAGATAAAACTTTAATTGGACAGAAAAATTCGAGAAATCTTTGAATAGTCTAAAGCAGGCTTTGATAACTTCTCCTGTCTTGACCTATCCCTGGACTGACAAGGAATTTATCTTTGATACTGATGCTGGTAATGAAGGAATAGGAGCCGTGCTTTCTCAGGAAATTGGAAACGAAGAGAGTGTTATCGTAACATAACAGCTTGGGTAAGCCAGAAAGAAATTATTGTGTCATGTGTAAAGAATTACTAGCCATTGTGAAATCTATCGAGCATTTCCATCACTACCTCTATGGATGGAAATCTCATCTCCGGACTGATCATGCTTCCCTTAGATGGCTTTTGAATTTTAGGGAACCTGAAGGATAGATATCTCGCTGGATCCAAAAACTTCAGGAATATGACTTCGAAATCCAGCATCACACAAGAACCTCTCACGGAAATGCGGATGCCCTCTCTCGAAAACCCTGTAAAGAGAGCTACAAACATTTCACGAATGCAGAGGAAAAGTTCGGAATTGAAACAGACATGTCCGTGAAAGTTTTAACAACTGAGAATCCCTGGTCTTCAAGTGAGATCCAAAAAGCACAACTGGAAGATCCTGCTATTAGGCCAATTCTGGAGAAGAAAATTCGGAGATCGACCATCTTGGCAAGAAATCGCCTCGGAGAGTCCTGCAACAAAACGATATTGGGCTCTTTGGGACTCCTTACACCTTAAGGATGGTGTTTTATATCGTGGGTGGGAGAGTGATGATGGAAGCTTTTGTCATTGGCAACTAATTCTCCTGAAAACCAGAACTCAATAAGTTCTGCGAGAGACTCATGGCAGCGCAAGTGGAGGCCGTTTTGGAGTCATGAAAACTTTGAGCAAAACCCGAGAGCGAATTTATTGGAATCGACTTCGCGCCGACGTCGAAAAATGGTGCAGAGAGTGCCACTCTTGAGGAGCACGAAAAGGACCGAAAACAAGAACTAAATGTCGACTACAGCGCTATAATGTGGGCGCACCTTTCGAAAGAATGGCTTTATGCATTTTAGGATAGTTTCCTGTAACGACAAAGGGCAATAGGTATGTCCTGGTATTGATGGACTATTTTACCAAATGGCCAGAGGCAATCCCCATTCCAGATCAGGAAGCCTTGACTGTGGCTGAAGAACTTGTTTGAACCTGGATTTCGCGTTATGGCGTACCTATGATATTACATTCGGATGAAGGTACAAATTTTAATTCCTCGCTCTATACTGAGCATTGCAAACTTTTAGGAATTCTGAAGACTCGAACGACGGCGTTACATCCTGAGTCCGATGGCTTGGTCGAGAGGTTTAATTGAAAAATTTTAAATCATTTATTTTTATTTGTATCGAAGAATCAGACTGACTGGGATACACTTATACCACTCTTTGTCTTGGCCTATAGGAGCGCAGACCATGAAGTGACCGGATTCTCTCCAGCAGATATTCTTTTTGGTCGAACACTGCGATTGCCATATGATATCCTATTTGGACGACCGAGTGATACAGCTTCCTCACCGAATGAATACTTGAATAATTTAGAGGCACGTTTGGAAAGCGTACATGTGTTTGCCAGGGAGCGAATGACTCGCTACGATTCCGGAGCAACAGGCGATCATTTTAAGAAGTCTGGATGTATAACCTGAAGCGAAGGAGAGGTCTGAGCACGAAATGCAGCAGGACTGGGAAGGACCTTATACTATCGTCAAGAATGTGAACGAAGCTATCTACAGAGTTCAGAGGTCGCCTAACGCCAAGCCAAAAGTCATTCACATTAATCGGCTAACCCCCTACCGGGCTACTGATTACAGTTATATGTAATGAGACTCCCGGGACGTCAGTCTTTGAAAGGGGAACAGTGTTACGAACATGGAAAGCCATTTCTCAGCAATGTTAATCCTATGGTTGGGAAGATAGTTTTAAAGAGTTAAGCATGGATTGACGGCAGAGACTGTTCTGGGGCCACTGACCTTGGCGACGAACTTGGAGACTTGGAGACCTTGGCGACAAATGGATGGTTCTTGAAAATGCAACCCTTTTCTCGATATTTCTATTAGGAAAGGGAATACGTGAGAATATACGAGAAAACTCCTTGTGGCGTCACGGCCTGTCGGAGAGAGTATTTAAGGGCCGCGCTTGTATTGGAGAGAGTAGTGTTGATCCATTGGGAACGACTTTAGAGTTTCGTCTGCAGTGCGAGCTAGGAAGCTGGCGAGCTGAGTGCTATTGAAAGTGCTGTTATTGTCGTTATTAGTTATTTGCTGACTGTTTTTGTTGCTAAATATCGAAGTGTTGAACTTTTATTACCTGTGAATTATTGTCTGTTTACATCGCAAGAACTATTGTTTCCTGTTACCTGTGCTATGTGTTTTCCTGCATAGTTGTGAATAAACCTTCATTCTGCATTATCCTGAGTGTCGGACTGTTTACACAATACACCCACAGAAAGACTTTTGTAAAAGTATCCTCAAACAGAGTGTTGAATTTTTGAAAATTTCAGTTGACTTATCATTATCATCGGAAGCGGAAGTTACACGCGGAAATCCAACTTAAATACAAATAAATTGACTAGAAAACTCGTCCATAGATCTTCCATTTATCGACAATTTCTAAATTAAAATCAAGCGTCGAGTTCAGTATTTAGTTCAGTTATTATTCCACAAATTAATTATTTATTTATTTTTCAGCAAGATCAAGTTTTCTTTGTGATGACGTGATGTTTGAATTTAATAATAACTTATTCCACGTTTTTACGCATTCCTTAAGGACCACGCGACAGTTAATTAAAAAATAAAGTAGTAATCTTCATCGCGAATCTCTGAGTCAATGGGCTTTATTTGTTAATTATTTTATTGTTGTCTGTAGTCAAAAATAATGAATTTAACATGATTTCACCTACCCTAAGTTCGTTCTTGTGTTTAAAGCTACAATTCAGCCGATTTTCATCCAAATCGGTTTGGTAGTTTGGCCGTGAAAGCGTAACAAACATGCAGACAGACACACTTTCTCATTTATTATATTGTTACAAAGCTATAAAGTTGTTTCCCTGAGATGCTAATCTTGGCGACAAATTTGGCGATCTTGACGGCAAATTTGTCTACAATTTTGGCGACTTTGGCGACAAAACGAATTTTCTAGAAGGTCCTCAAACTTTCAACCTATTTCTGCCGGCTTCATGAACCTTCTGGGGATTACGTCACTTCCTAAGTAATGAAGTCATTTCCTGTTGGAAAAGTATAAAAGCAAGCTCTCAAGCCAAGAAGAGTGAGTTGGATTTTGATCAGCAAGCAATCTGGTGAGCTGATAAGACAACTTTGAGCGCTGTGTTGAGATTTTTTGTAATCTCTGTTGTGAATTTTTACAAGTGCTGTTTTAATACTTGTGCTACCTTTCTTTTCCTAGAATATTTGTAAAACAAAGAGCTTTATTTTTTTAATCCTACTTATTGGATTGCATTCAAGTACATCCACAAGACAATTTTGGTATAATATTATAATGATTACTACGGGGCTATAATGATTATTACTAAAGCTCGCAAACCCTGCTCGCTTCGCTCGCTGTAATGAAGACACTGTGTGAAATAGAATCTATTCTAAAATCTTCATACATATATATGAATCAGCTTTATTTTGCTTCTGATGCTTTAACTTAAATCAGAACAGAATAAATTTTTTTAACCTCAAAAAATATATTTTTCTTGAAATAAAACTTACAAATTAAAGCTGATTTCCTTTTAATGCTTTCACTTTAATCAAGAAGGAATAAAATTTTTTGGCCGTGAAAAGGGTCGCTTTTTATATAGTGAAAGAATCAGAAACCTCCACTTAAACACAATTAAATATTTCGCATTTTGGAGTTATCACAGAAACAGATTCAAAAGATTGTGCTGTACGAAAGCAGGTATGTACATATTCAATAAATTCATATATAAAATAATATACAACACTGAAATAAATTAAAAATGTAAAGCAAAAAAAAATGCACTAGAAAATCAACCACAGAAAACTTCCCACTAAACACAATGAAATATTTCACATTTTGGAGCTACCATAGAAACAGATTCAAAAGATCGTGCTCTTGATAAGCCAACATAGAGTTGTCCATGACTAAAAACCAGCTCATTGAGCACCAAACATATCTTTTCAAAAGTTCTTTCTTGCGACTTATTAATTGTCATGGAAAAGGCTAAACGAATGGGAAATTGCATACGTTTGAATTTGAAAGACATGTTAGTCTGAGATGGAATCAAAGGGATTCGAGGAATGAGAAACGTCTCTGTACCATCAATGGATTTTTCCTGAATAATGTTTTGCTGCAATTTTGTGATAATTAGACGTGTAAAATTGCATAATCCTTTAGAGGGAACTAAATTTCTCAACAGCATTATAATGCAACCTATTTTCATCTTTAACTCATATGGAGGCAAACCAGTTGGTGTCAAAGAATTTAAAAATTCTTCAGGAAATGTCAATTGATCTTGAGGATCTTCACTCATGATCATATCAACTGCTTTATAAAAAGTTTCATTTCCCGGCATAAATTCCAAAACTTTATTGTTGATTTCCATGGATCGCTCATTATTAACAGTAAGGATAGCTCGATCTTTAAGCTCCTGTGGGGTCACACTGGAAAAATCTATGTCACTGTACAATTGATGTATAGGGTCTTGTATTGAAGGGTAGTATTGCAAAGGCAACTGAATCGTTGAGCCACTTATTTTTCTCTCCAATGTCCAACAACCAAGCACTAAAATCCCTTTCAGATTCAAGGGCACGCATATTTTTTGTCAGCTATAACTTATGAAATTTCAACCAAGGAGCGTGCTTTTTAAGGAGCTGGCAACAGTTAGTGTTCTTGAACCTCATAAAATTACTGGAAGAACTTGGCGAAAATCCCCACCCAGTAGAATGACTTTGCCTCCCAACGGTTCTTTACATTTTGTGAGATCTTGTAAAGTCTATAAACTTCTAAGAAAGCATGAACATGTTTCATGGGTGCTTCATCCCACACAATTAATTTTGTTTTCAGTTACATGTCAGCTTCTTTTGTATTAGGCTTCAAATTGCAAGTAGATGTTGCATTTAAATCAAATGGAATTTTAAAAACAGAATGGGCTGTTCTCCCACCTATTAATAGAGTTGCAGCAATACCTGTAGATGCAACAGGAATAACATCATCACCTCTACCACGTATTGTGTGAAGCAAAGTTGAATAAACAAAAGTTTTTCCTGTCCCAGCAGGACCATCTAAAAATAACACTTGGGTGTATTTGCAGCGTTGTTGTACACTGCACTTAATAAAATTTCCCCAACATTCCGCTGTTCACTATTTAAGGTATCCGCATACGTTCGAAAACCCATTTTTGACCGAAAATCATAATTTTTTTTAATGTCGTATCTGAAAGCCTATTGTTTATAGTTTTCAAAACAGTTTTTATTTTACATCTATGATGATCAGAAGTGAAATTAAAGACATTTTAGTAGAACTTGACAGTTGAAAATGCAGTGATAAATAATACGATAAAGAAGCATTTTTCATTGTTTTTACTTAAAATATTTAGATTTTATTGTTTATTTTTGTTTTATACTATTTTACATATACCAGGTATTATTTTGAAAGATTTTCAGTCTGAATTTCTTTGTTTTCTATGACATTGTTGCAAATTTAGGTAATTTTGAATCATTGCAGTATCTTGATTCTCCGTTAATGATGTATTTTTTGATAATAAACGTAGGAAAAGTACATAAATTGTACTTATGATCAATATCAATCACTAAAAGTATCTCTAGATCAACTAATAGGCATTATAAAGTTATTTGACTGAAGAACAATATTCAAAAATTTCGATGACGGCTGAATGATAGAAAACGATAATGACACATAAGGCTCAAGAAAAAGACTAAAATAAATTTCCAATCAGAAAATTTTTAAAAATGTGCTAGGCTGGCAATAACTAAGGACTAGCCTACAAAACTGGGGAGTATTGAAGAAAAATTATTTTTTCTTCTCATTGTAAATTAAAAACATAAACTATAAACTCATTTTTCCCGAAATGTGATTTTTTGCAAAATTTTCATTTTTCAAACACGATAACTAAAATTCAACTTAAAATATCCGTCTCAAATTTGGCACACATATTATTTATTATATTGTCTAGCTAATGAACCAAAATATAAGTGAAGTAATGCTCCATTAAAAAGTTATGTCCCTTTTAAGGTTTGGAAAAAGGCCAAAATTCTTTAAAAATTCATGATTTCACACTAAAACTCTTATAATTAACATGTTTTTAGATAGATTGCAAAACTTTTGCTTCAGGACCTAGCCAATAGTTGAAGGATTATATATGCTAAAGGATTTATCATTCTGATCATTTCTTTTTGAACGAGGGTGTTTGAAAAAAGGTCAAATTTAGTGCAAAAAAAATCTAAGTTTTTTAAAATTTTTAAAAATAAATTTAATTCATTTAACTTTCTTCTATGATTTATTAAGTTTTAACATCAATGTCATATAAAAATACAAAAATATTGCTTCAAATATCATTATTTAAAAAAAAGGCCTCTGAACGTAGTCGGATACCGTCACTGCATAGTATAACTGTTAGCTTTAGCCTCCTCTTCAACAACATCAAAGTTCGCTCTCTCCAAAACACTTGCAGGCAAATCTACAGTTGGTAGATGCAGTTTTTGGAGACTTAAATTGTAGGATGTAAGCAGTTCCTCAATATTTGCAAATGCATAGTGAGGTCCAGTCTGTTCAGAATAACGATACAAGAAGTCCTCACAAAGTGAAACTTAATGATGCACCCATAAATCTGTAACATCCTCCACTTCTCCAAAGCCACAAATCATTGCGAACAACTTTCTCGGAGATTGACATTGTGCAGCTTCATTCAAAGCATCATGCCACTGCTGGTCACCACGAATAAGTCCATACTTCTGACATACTTGTTGAAATGTAATGCATCTTAATCCATTTACTGTCAAAATAACATCAAAACTAATAGCCCCAGGCTTGCGCAGTAGTAGCATCCGCAAATAGTAACTCTCAGTATCCAGTATACTAACTACTGGCAGTCTCCCAATAACATTTTGTCCATCTCGTTGTCGCTTCTTCCAATTTGCGGTACTCTTATCAAACACATAATATTGCGGAATATCTGACTAAGAAATGTTGTGAGCTGAAGGATAATTTTTGTTTAGTTCAAACCATGATGCTAGTGTTGTTTTTCTTAATGCAGCTCGTTCAATTGCTTGTGCTTCTTGACCTTCTTGGTACACAATCGGCTGTTGTGTGGAAAATGCACAGCTAAGCGCACTACAATGTGGGTTTTATGCGACAAATTAAATTCATTTAAACGCCACATGGCTTCAGGTGCACTAACATACCTACCTTCAAAAAAACTTAAAATTTAATCATGATCCAGAGCATCTTCTTTTTGTATTTTGACCGAGGCTGCATCATGTCCTTTCCATACATATTTATATAAGTATTTGACACTTAACTGAGGCACAAACTTCAACATTAATATGCGCATTAAATTTTTTAAGCAACCAAGGTTTATATGGGACAACCCATCTGATATTCCCTACCTGGACAGGTTCAGTGGCTTTTCTGCGATAAATAGGGTATCCGTTTACATTTTCCTCTGTATCGTCCTTGAATTGTTTCGGAAAACTATTGCAGCACTGTCCATCTCTCATGCATGGAGAATTTATATTTATAGTTCCACGTGTTTCTTTATTTAGTATTCGGTAAAAGGTAGAAAATTTAGAGACGGTCGCAAAGATAAACAGCACTTTACTGGCTTAATCCGTTTCGTATGCACATAAAATTTTATTATATGGATAGTCGCCTAATAATTTATATTCTAAAATAGCCTGCAATAATTAATGCATATGAAGGACTAGAAATTTCCCCTGAATAATGTTTAAAATTAAATAATACTACAAACCTTTGTACTGAAACTTGTTATATATGCTTGTTAAGAGCACTAGTTAATAATTCTCAAACTAAAGATTACGTTTAGAAAACAAATGCACTAAATGTTAGAAGAATTAGCGTATAAATATATCTTTATTTAGCACGCAAGCTATTATCTTTTATTACAATAAAAAGAAAATTAATTCACCTAGATTAACAAAATTTGAAACATTGATACTAGAGTCCAAGTCACAGAACATCTCGTGACTAATTTTTCAAAATTAAATTTAATTCTTAATTTATAACTTTTTTTATCGAAAAGAAAAGTATATTAGTGTTTTAGAGGCATTAGAGTTTTTTTTAGCCGATAGAAACGAAAATTGGATACGGATCTATAATTAGGGTTGGAAGACCACATTCCTAATTTTGTTTATCTAAGTGGTTGCATTCAAGAGTTACCGATTTCGGAAACATGCGATTATATTGACCGTCAGACAGTCGATAGTATTTGGTACAAAATTCAATACGGACTTAAATCTTGATGATAAAACTGTGTAGCAAATTTTACCTATCTAGTTATTTGAGTTATCGCGTTCATATGAACACGGACATGCAGACTTCCCGCGGACGGATTTCGTCCAAAAATCTACCAATTTGGTGTTAAACCCATATAACAAATTTCGTCTTTCTAGCTTTAACCTTATCGTCTTTACAGATACAGAAAAGAACACCACTTCATGCCCATGCGACTATAAGTTTTTGGTTATTTAAACAGTGTGGCGGACATGAAGTGGAAGAGGCATCGGAAGACGCTTTTTAATTTTCTAGCAAATAAAAGCGAAGGCAGAGAGAAGGGAAAAGTTACAAAAATATCAATTTAAAAATCTGGGATAATATACGAGAAACAAAAGGGGAGTATCGTAAAAAACCATATACAAACAAAAACTGTAGAAAGGAAAGAAATATGTGTATGAAGTGTACAATATCAACAAACAAGAGAGAAAAAAAATAATCAAATAAAGAAGTCCACAAAAACAAACTAAAATGCTAATGTTAAAGCACATGTGTGTCTGTTGTGTTGATTGTTCCTTTCTCCAGAAAGTGGAAGTTTTTCTGTGTGGAAACGGAGAATATTTCAGGTGCGCTGTCACTTCGGCGGAGAGGGCGCAGAACTTCCCCATCTTGGCCTGCAGGTAATGGAAAAGGCTTGAAGTGGGAGATGATCTTGGATTTATTCGAAAAAGCTCTTGAAAATCATTAAGAAGGTGAAGCAATCGTTGGATTTTAAGTCGGGAGCCTTTCTTGGAAGCGACGTTGCGGAACCAGATTAGCTCATGTTGCTGTGGCGGTTTAGTCATGTGGAAGGATGCACTCTGTCGCATAATGCAAAGGAGTGCCGTTTGTGTTTCCACATGGGCAATTTGCTGTCCAGGCAAAGTTAAATCTTTTCAAGTACGAGGGAAATGGGCCGTGTCCTGTAAAAAGAAGAATTTTTTTTCCTTTTCCAGTAGTATGGTTGAGTCGAGACTCTCGGTAGGATGTTAAATGTGCACCTCCCCGTATCTTCATCTTCCCAGTCTGATTGCCAGTCCTACATCATTTTGAAGATTGATTTCAGGAATGAAATCGGAGCCTTAAGAGATAGTCTTCACAGATACACAGACATAATTCCAAAATTGTGTTTTTCGGACACGGGAGTTGTAAAACGTAGAGATTGATCAAAATTTCGATTTCGAATTTACGATCGACGATTACAATAATTTCTCTTTATATAGTTCCGTATACAAGAGAGCAAAAACAATCGAAACTTTTTTTAAAAAACTTTTTACGAAAATGGTCCTAGGTACGAAGTACAAAATTATTCAATCTTTTTCTACAGACAGTGTTCTGCAAACTTGGTTAAATCCAAAGAATAAGGAGGAAAATCTAACACTTATTCGAAATTAGTCAGGTGCCTCTTTACAATTTATAGATGTTTTAGACGTTCTGGGTGTGCTATTCAATTTTTTTTTCATACCAAATATAAATGAAATTTTATAAGCATAAAAATAACACTTCATTCTTTATAAAAATAAAAAATTAAATTATATATCTAATTCAAATATTCCATACAACTTGGGAAATAAATCTTTTGTTTACAGTTGTGTTACTATCTATTAAAGTCCGGAATGAAAATAAAAATGTGCAGATAAATCTGAATTTTATATAAAAAAATTATGTTTTACAAATTACAGCAGACACCCACACACACAAATATATTGTGATAAAACACATTATCTGGCATGTGACAGTAATATTTCGAAATAATGCAAAGCCTGAAACTGCTATTATATTATTGGAAGAACTGTCTTCAAAATTGTTATTAGTGGATCTGGATGCATCAAAGGTTTGTAACATATATTAGTGGATTTCTTGCGTCAGAACATTAATTAAAATTTAACTAGCATCTGGCATGACTTTTACCGACAGCAATTCAATTTAGATATATAGATTTAATAATTTATAGAATAATTCTTAATAGCACATCAGAAAAATATTATATTTCAAGGAATTAATGCTCAAATACAGTGCTTCTGAGAAGTTCGGTTGAATATTTTCTCAGAAGTATTTTTGTCTTTTTTTTATTTTAGGTAAGAAATAAACATTTTCATTGATTATTGAACTAAACGTAAGCCAGTTAAGCTGCAGATATTATCAGACTCTTAATAAGATTATTAAAATTCTGATAAGATCACATACCCAAACATTAAATTTAGTCGATACTGTACTTTACGTTTTCATCTAAACTGTATTTTCTCCTGCCTTTAACAAAAAGAAAATATTTTAAAATATAAAACATAAAATTTTCTTCCACTTTCTTTAACATTTATTTCCATGTTCGTTATTTCTTTAGTTCAGAGTGAGCTGAAATAAATTTTCGAGTAATAATTATTTAATAAATTATTAATTATTTTTCGGAATGAATTTTTTCAATGTAATTTTTATGAATTTAAAAGATAATCTTTTAAGTAGTGTTATAAAGAAATTACAAAACTGTTCTAGTTTTTTAAAAATTACACGTAAACCTGAAAATTAATTTAAAAAAATAAAAATCAAATCTCTATAATGAAATAATCAATTTAAAACCAAAAGTTTTGATTTAATCTGAAAAATAAACAATAAAAATAATGTATCATTTTCAGATACCTTAAAATTCACAATACTTTTAAACAAAAATTTAATTGTACTCTGTTTTTATAAAGGAAAAATTAGTAGATACAGATTATTAATATGAAAGAAGAAAACACTAATATTATATATCTAGTTAAATGGAGGTAGCATGCATTGATTCAAGAACACTGTTCTACTATTTATCCATTTAAGACCAAACCCACACGATCGTGCGGGTTAGACATTAGGTAGCATTTCTGCTTCCTGGAGAGTTGTATTTAATAAATGCAGGAAAGTAACGACTGTTCTAGTTTCCAGAATATCAACAGTATCTAGTTTTGTCAAAAGACGGTAGAGATAGTCCATATTTCAATTATAATCGCGTTAAATCTGTTTGCAAAAAGTTCGCCGCGCTAAACATTAGAATTATTTATCTGTCGCAATGTTTATTAATACATATTTAATTGCTTAGATACCAATTGTTAATTTAATGTTGAAATAAATGAAAAATAGGAAAATATGTTAGTTAAGAGTTAATATAATTAGGGGAGACCGGGACAGGTTTGCACACTTTTTAAACTTTTATTTTTCTATTTTAAAGCTTTAAAGTATTTCACTCATTTTCATTACCAATTAATTAGTTAGACTTTAAGGCATCTAGTTTAATAATTTAAAATACTTACAAATATATAATTTTGTAATTATACCATTTTCTTTACCATGATGTCACCTGTGTAAACTTGCCACATGACCGGGGCAAGTTTACGCAATGCCTGGGGCACGTTTACACACTACCAAAAATGATCAAATAGGAGGCTTACAGTGATTAAAATACAACAAATTAATTACAAAGAGACCTAGTTTATTTCAAAATGTGCATATTAAATTATAAACAATTACTGTGAATCCTAATAGTTTTCAAAATCACTCTCCCAATTTATACAAACAAAATATTTTTAATTACCATTCTATACAGTTCTCGTGAGCCCACCTCTTACAACAAATTAAATACAAAGAAACTAGTTTATTTTAAAAAGTGCATAATAGATTATAAACAATTACGGTTAATTCTAATAGTTTTCAAAATCTCTCTCACAATTTATACAAACAAAATATTTTGAATTGCCATTCGTAATACAGTCCTCATGAGCCCATATCTTACACTCCGTGTGCATTGTACCCACTGCTCGACAGATCTTGATCTTCGCATGGATTTAAACAGTAAATACACAGACAATTTTCATCGCCATGCTCTTCATCAGAATCAGAAGTGTTCTTGGTTTTTTGTGTCTTTTTATGCTCCACATTTCCCAAATTTTCTTTCAGAACAAGGTTTTTCTTATTTTTAAATTTTTTATCCACACTGTTTTTTTTCATTATTATAACGTGTTCTAGTAGAGTTTACTGGCTGAGACATAGTATGATGTAATTTCCTCTTTACTGATTTCTCCTTCTCTGTTTGTAAAGTATTTGTTTCAGCTGTATCTGTAAGAATTGATGTTTGCCTTTTTTCCCCTAAATCTGTTACTTCTGTTATTTGGCCCTGCTTTTTAAAATGGCCTCATATTTTCAAGTGTTGGGAATGACATTGTAATGCAAGTGCCATTTGTGCCAGTTCGAACAAAAAAATAGCGATGGGGCACGTTTACACACTGAGTAAACCTGCCCCATGCGCTGTGTGTAAACTTTCCCCATCGCCCTTTTTTGTTATAACTCAGCATATAAGTTTTATTCATAAAAATAATCAACTAAATAGCTTAAAATTACCAAAAAAGAACAACCTAAGAGTATTATCCATAATAAGTTATAACATTCTAATAGTACGAGCTCTATTAAAGCCAATAAATAAGAGTAAAAATTTACTCAAATGGTAAAAAATTAGAGAAAGTTCTCCACTTCATGGTCCACTTTCAAGACTGACTCCAAACTGGCGTAAGTATTAATGAAGGCCGTGACACTTCTTCTGAAACGACATGTGGCGCCGCCCGACCAATGGTATGTGAAATATAAGCCTTGTGTAAACTTGCCCCTGTACCAAACTTGCCGTAGTCTCACCTACTCTTTAGGCGTAATATTTGTTTACCCGCACGATCGTGCGGGTTCGGCTTTATTAGAGCTCACTGTCCGAAAATCGACTTCCTTTCTGTTGTGTCTTCTCGCGTGATCCTATGCACACATCGGTGTTTTCTTTCGACTGTATCAGTAAGTAACGACCTTAAGACTTGAAAAGAGTACTATATTAATTAAAAAACTAAACTTAAAAAATACATGGTTCATTTCCTATCACTTAAAAATGAAATATTTCACATTTAAACAATTTTTTCTGCTTTTAGCTTTTTTCAAGAGAGTTTCACGAAATATGTCCCACCGCCTCCAACGGTCTTTAGTATTCCTCGAGGAACATCCGTAAATCGCATTGTCGTGTTTACCGTATCAGCACTCAAATATTACAAGCTCTTTAAAAGTATTTTGAAGGATCTCAATGAAAGCTACATAACAAAAGAAACTACTAACAGAAAGTTCCACACTTGGATTTGCCTCTATCATTGAAAACCTATCATCCTCCTTAGTTTACTATTGGGGAAGCAAAAAGAATTTGGTGACAATACATGCGTTTGTAATTATTCAGTTCGGACAAAGAAACTATTTACAAAACCCTTCAAAATTGACGCTAGGATCAGCGATCACTTATGTACATATGAAAATACTGCCAGTCCTAATGATCTTGAGAAATGATGGGTGGTTCGTCCTTGAATATAATCAGTATAGGAACGGAATTTGCATACAATAGACATTGTCGGATGGATGTACTGAGAGGTTTTCTAAAGAAGCAGGGGATTGAAGGGGTCCATCCGACATCTCGTGAAGGCTCTGCAATTTCTATTGTGCAAGACAGAATGGAAAGCGAACAACCAGATGTTGCATGATCCGTGAAGTTTCATTTGCCTTCTTAAAATACAGGAGTATCCCTTCTTTCAGAAGAAAGCATTTCTGAAACTCGGCGTTAGAAATGTGAGGTATATTTATGTTTATCAAAAACTTAGATTTGTTTCAAATATTTTCATTTAAAAGAAATTTAGTCATTAAAATTGCAATTTCTTTTTACAAATATCTTTTCTCTTATAAATTATAAATTGTTAAATTACGATGATTAAATATTTGTTTCGTTGAATAATTAATATTGAATGAAAACTAAACCATGAAAAAATAAATTAAGTGAAGCTTACATAGATAATACCTAAATCTCATGATCGTACGGGTTCACATTGACAAAGAAAAGGCATAACCCGCACGATTGTACGGGTTCACGTTGACACAGAAAAAGCCTAACCCGCACGATTGTACGGGTGCGCTCCTGAGTTTGAGGGACATGCTAAATTTTTAAAAATATTTTTTACAGTACTATTAGGATCCAAGGCTACCTATAAACTACAAAACATTAATTTAAGGATGAAAATATGTCCGGTCTAAAAGGGACATAAATAGCAGATTTTCTTAGCAACCTCCCAGGCCTCAATTTTTTTTATGCTTGAATACGGTATTCAAACAAAATCTATTTTACATAAATATTCGAGATGGATTTTTTAAAAATTGAGGCATTGAAAAAAGGCTTCTATCACATAAATTGTATTAAAAGAATAGCACTCGAAACATAATAAAATTTCAAAACAGGCTGACATTAATCCGAACTTATCCGGAATACAATTCAAAATTCCGATACACACAATGCAAAAAAACTCCTACACCGCAATTCTTCCTGAAAGATATCCTGAATACAAATAGCATTAAAATTCCCCAAACCACAGGGGAGTGAGGGGTCTTGGATCCTGTGACATCCCCAATTTGCAGTAAGTACGTCCTTATCAGTTTTAATTGTGCTGACTGTTGCCCTTCCCAGATAATCAATCAAGATGTCAAACGGAGAAATGGTGAAGAAATTCGGAAAAATACGTCTCTCAAGCCCTTACAGACCGTTCACAATGAACGTAAAATTCCGTGCAGACCTATTAATGCGTGTTTTCCGCTTATGGGGGAATCCAAGGTCCACGTAGAAATACGTGTGAAACGGTCAGAGGATTAAAGAAATATCTATGTAAGTAAAGAACTCTAATACCTTTTGCTGTAAATTAATATTTCATTGTTATGTTAACTAATTCGACAATTCGACTTCTTTCAGATTTATATAAGCAGGGGTGTAGTGGAGCCGGAATGCTGTTCCGGTGCAGTTTTTTTTACGGAAATAAATAAGAAAAAATTGCAAAACCTGCCTTAAAAACAATGCTATTTTTATCACCCAAATTAGGTCGTTCCAGTACTGCTTAATTTTTGATTGAACCAATGTTTATAAGGCTCTTAAATACCTATAATTTTTATAGCTAGATAATCAAACTATATTTTTTTATCCACTTGCCAAATATTATTTACCACAGCAAATTCTAGCAAACCTACTCTAATCACTACCTAACCCAACTTGTCGAAGATCTACGATGATTGATTAGGCGTTAACGACCCCATTCGCAAATGCTACCATATGCAGTGTCCACAACACTGATACAATGGCAATAGGATAAATTGAATGGAATGAAAGTTGGTACATTATGGGTTAAATTCCGTCAATCTTATATCAAGCATTTAAACTGATTTGTCTACGAAATTTATATTTAATATTAAACTTACAACATTATTTACGGCAATGAAAGTTTCTTTGGTTATAATATTGGTCATTGTAAAAATTTAATCTAAGATTTCATGCTTGTATTTATTATCGAATAACTTTGAAGCATGTAAATAAATTCCATTTCCTTTTTTTTCATGATATTTACCTGTCCCAAAAATGACTGATTTTCTATCGCGTTTCGTTTTTCTTTTATTGGTTTTCAAAATTCATCATCATTTTTGGGCCACCCAGTAAAATATATGTGGAGTTCTAATATATATATGTCCCTATTAGCACAAGATGTTCTACAATATTGCTATGATATCTTCACGATATTATGCGGAACTCAGATTATAGACCAACATCGTAGAGATATCTTACAATATCTTTTGCTAATAGGGGTGCCTTAAGTGAAATGCTATTGAATACTTTGTTGAAGAGATTTTACCCCTTTTTTATTATTTTATTGAAGAGAAAATTTCGAATATTTTTATTATATCAAACATAAGTTAAGTAAGATAAACAGAAAATTCCTTTATTTTGGTGAATTCTGATTAAGCATTCTGTGAAGAGAGATGACTTACAATTTTGTATCTCAAAAATAAATATTAAATATCAATATGTCGAGAAACATCGATTTAGCTTAGACGATTTATCGTGATGGTGAAGTCTGATCATCTCCCAGCCCTAATTGAGAGATGTGCCAACACGCGCCGGAGACTATCGAAATGATTATGTTCAAGCAGAGTTGCACGCTGCGACAAATCAAATTAGGTAAGTGTGACAACTAGTGTCGCAGAGCAATGTAAAAATGCGTAAACAATTAGTCTTGCTGCAAATTGAAGAAAACGGAGAAGGAGCCCCATGTAATTTTAATGCAAGTGTATGGAACAGAAGCAGTGGGAAAAAGTTGGTTTACGAATGGTTCAAACGCTTCCGTGACAGACAGAAAACGGTTGACGGTGAGTCGTGTTCGGCAGCGTGTACAACTTTCTCGCTACACTTAGGGTGATTGTTCTAGAACATCCATTATATTATCCGTATCAGGTACCTTCAGATTTCGTTTAGTTCCCCTGCATCAAGGGAGTCCTGAAAGGCCTTCGCTTTAGACTTTTGGTTTGTACCAATTTTCTCACTGAAGTACACATATATGGATCGCTGTTTCCGAATCTAATGTTTGGAGCATTTAATCCGCTACGATTAGCTGATCAACTGAGTCCAAATCATTCGTTCCCCTTAGCGTATGGTAATAAAACCCCATTGATGTTAAACGAGACGCAAAGTGAGAAAAAGTTTCATCATGATTACTGTAAAACGGGGTTACTTTGCATTCGTGGAGGTAACATTGCACCAGCGTAAAATTTGTGTTAAAAGTGAAGTGGAGACCAAATGATTAGGGGTACAAGTTTGAAATTTTTTTCTATCTTCGTGGGAACACAGACTAGTGTATTTCATTCCTTAAAAGTATATAACAATCAATCAGGATGTTCCAGAAGCGAAAGACAATGAGCCAATTTTTCAGGGAAATTTTAGTGCTGAGGAAAGTATGACATTTCTGAAGGTAAGTGCAATTAGATGTGAAAGATAATAACCCTAGCTTTCATTTTGTTGCTTTAAATGAAAATTATATTTTTTTATTAAGTCGTAATTATTTTTTTCTGACCTGGGGTAACTTCGCACGGAAAAGGAGGAATTCTTTGCGCCATGGAATATTTTTATAAAAAACAACCCAGTTGGTTTCTTAAATTATTTTTGTTTTAAATAATAATAACAACAATGTTTGCTTAAGCTTCTGATATGTCCAAGGTGCATAAAACGAAGTTAGGGACTTGTAGGTATATGGAGTTCTCTCTCGAGACCTTAGAAGCTTGATTTAACGCCATTTCACAAATTTATTGTAATCTTAAAGAGGCAAAAGCATTTTTGTGTTCCCGATGTGAATAGTTTATTACAAAAGAAAGCTAATTCATATATGGAACATAACATGGAAATCCCCTGATTTTCTCCATTGAGAAAGAAAAGACCATTGGAAAATTTGTTCAACCTTTGTTGCAGCTGTTGTTCGAGCAACATTTTTGCTTTCCTTTCTGTTAAATTTTGATGTATTTTTTGTTTATTTGAATGTACTGAAATTTTTTTAACGTACTTTTAAAGTTAGCAATGAAAATACTTAACATTGACTTTCAAGCAATTTTTATTATAAATATAATTATTTTAAATGTTTTGTTACAAAAATAAACTGAAAAAATATGAAATGGTTTATTTTATACGAAAAAATTTGTTTGCTGGATTTTTCAAGAATATTTTGTATATTTCCACCAGGTTGTCAATAAATTGATTAGCATGGCATCACAGTGAGTTTCTCAATGAAGAATACGGAAAAATATCAAGTGAACCTATGAGGTAACTTTGCACCGAAATTTCGAAAAATCATAATTAATTATTAAATCACCGTCTGATCCAACTTTTGCTGCAAAACGTTTCTCTAATAGTCCCTCAATGAGGAAAAATTAGAAAAGCCTTTCTTTTAGAGAAATACGTGTATATAATCTCAAAATTCTGTCGGAAGTCATGAAAATCGGTGCAAAGTAACCCCGTTTTACGATACGTTTTTCTTTGCGAAATTATTCTAGACATAATTTTGGTGAAGGTCTGGACTCCGTGAGTACTATCTTTTTCAAAAATTCATAATTATTTAATTCTCCTCTTCCAAATTACCTAACAAATCGGAAACTTTATCCCCCAATAAACAAAGCAAAACTTTGTATTTAAATTCATTACTGACTTTCTCATTAACAAAAGCCTTCTCTAAACTAGCAAAAAAATAGTCCCAGCCGTCCGACTTGATCGGTACCTTTATTGTTAGAAGCCTAACCATCCTAAATATTTCATCTAAAGATTTTATTAGAGCTATCTGATCATTAATTTGGACTAGGGTCTGATCACTTCTAGATAATTCTACCTCCAGCCGAATTTTTTCCAGAGTAAACTTTTCCCTTTATAATTTAAATTCCCTCTCTTTTCTTTTTCAAGTTCCTGTGCCTGCCGTTCCCTCTCCTCTCTTTCCAGTTGTAATTTAAGTTCTTTTTCCTCTTTATTTAATTGAAATTCCCTCTCTTTTTCTTTTTCAAGTTGTTGTTCCTGCTCTAACTTTCAGCTACAATAGCCTCTAAATATTCTTTCGCTTCATAACGCTTACTAGCTAAAATTAATTATTTAAGATCAGGTTTAGACATGTTTTCGTTAGGTGATTCTCCAAAATCATGAGCCAAACACACTAAATCTGCCTTCCTACTTTTATTTACAAATTCCATTTTTGCCGATTAATTCTGATGTCAAATTACTCCACAAAAACTTAAATTGTAAATAGAAATAATACTTTAAAGAAAATAATAATTATATGTGAAAAAGAACAATAAAATACTCAATTAATATGGATACCAACAAGAATAACACTATATTCAATTTAAATGTATATCAAAATTCAAAACCGTATTTAAAAAATAAAAATTTAACTAGACATTTATTATTCATCAAAGAGTCAAAACTGCTGCTTTTTTTGTTTTTCAATACCAAAAGAATATTATTATTCCTACAAGGGAAAGAATTATTCAGCACAAAACCGCATAAAAGAATTTCTAATTACGCTTCAAAAATAAACATATTTCACTTTACTCTATAAAAAACGAACAACAAAAATAAATTTAATCACGATTAGGAAATTAGAATCTGACTACTCTGAGTCACTCAGAATTTCAAACTAATTTTAACTATAGATGCAATAAAATATATCAAGACACCAAATAATCTTCAAGCCAGAATGATTAAAAAGAGAAATGCATATAATATTTAACAGACAAAAATTAAAGAGAATAAATTTATGGTACACTTTTTGCTATTTATTTTCAATGATGAGACAGGACACCCCTGAGTTGCTCTTGTTCATGACGTTAACGAGACATTAATAACTTTAGACTATACTGAAAAAACAGGAAATGCAATGGCGCGTCAAATTATACCGTTAGCCTTTGGCTGGCTTTACTTTCACTTTTATAAAATAAAAAATATTTTTCGTTTTAATAATAAAAATATTCAAGCAATTAGCAAAAATAAACGATTATACTTAATTAAATATTAGACACTTTTTTCAAAACCAGACTATACTATATCTATAGCACAAATATTCATACCGAAACAAAACACATTTTATATATTAAATAGAATATTTCGAAATTAAATGCATACAATGAAAATTTATATTATACCATAATCAATTTTTCATATCAACAATTACTATAGCGTAAATTCAACAAATACTTTGCAATAGATTGAAATAACATTTCACAAATACTTTTTCTTATTTAAATAGAACTGAAAATGACTTGATAACATTTAGTTCTAGTTGATTTTTGCATTATATATGCTGTAAAAAGTATACTGTACTTACGACTCTTTGTCGAGCACATATCTTTTCCAAAAAAAATGCTCGTTAGACTCTGATGATGCGAAATTATTTGATGTGGCACATAATAAAAAAATCCCTTTTCGGCAAGCTTGAAGGCAAAGGTAGATTCCTTTACGTTACTATTACAAAAGTCATGAAATATTACATATTGATCCATACAGACATAGCCAATGACTTTATTGTTTCTGCACATTGCAATATTTACGCTGTGATTCTGTTTTCATGTCATTTAATTTTTTGCTATATCAAGGTTTTATCACTCCATTTTTTATTCCAAATGTTATGCTAGATTTATCGGTCAGTACATTGGTCAATTTTCTTATATCTCAACACATAATCATTCAGCAGGTAGGAGTCATAAAGAAATAAACATCTCAACAGTGCAAATATCTCCTAGATAACATTAAGCCAGCCTATCTGAAACAGTAACAAGAAATTGACTCTTGGCACGAATGAAGAAAGACTCTAGATTTAAAAATTAATTTATTTAATCTAGGTTACAATATAATTGTGCGAACATTACTTTGTCATATGGTAAAATCACATGACATGGAAACACTTAAATACTACTAGAATGGGCTCATTTAGAGAACTCCCTGGTTACAGAGATAATAGTCACTAAATTCTTAACATATAAGAGAATAAAATTATTAAACATTGTGTGTGGAAAATTCAATACGCGTTTTTAAAGCATAGAATATGAATGCAGCCAATTTGAACAGTAAATTTTAATCTCCATCGACGGTTAAAACCAAATACTCAGGCAGAAAATCCCAAAACAATTTTAAAGTTAAGGAGATATTTTTCAATAGTAAAAAGGATAAAGGAAACTCTTATTTAAATATCTATCGTTTTTGGCTACTTTATTAAACAAATCGTGGTCCCGCCATGTTTAGTTAAATGTCAAATTAAAGTATTCTGTCAAAAAACCTATTATCAAATTAACTATTAAAATTAACTATTTACTTAATTAAAGTTAAAAATTAATTGTTACAAAACTTCACTAAAACCTTTTTCATGGCTCATACTATATGCCAGTAATCTTTATCTTATAATTATCTAATAATTATATTAATTTAAATAAAAGTCACTGTGGCTATGTATGTATGTTCCACATCTTCTCCTAAATCACTGGACTGATTTCAATCAAACTTTTTATTTAAGAAAAGAGAAAGGTCACCTTCAACTTTTCAAAGCCTAAAAGATGCTTAAAATTTCACTTAATTAAAAATTAAGCAAGGCGTTTTTCCGCGATGTCTTTCATTTCCATAAATTTGTTTCTCTCATTTTAATATTTTTTTCAAAATTAATTTTAAACTGAATTCGTAACAATATTCTTGTTGATCAAAAATAATACGAAGAACTGTTTCCAGAAGGAAGAATGCTAAAAGAAAATTTTAAAAGTAGACGATTTAACAATTTATATCGGGACCAGCTATTGATTTATTTTCACGCTTTAAATTAATGAATAATTAAATAGTTAATTTAATTGTTTCAAAATATTCATTAAAACCTTTCATTGACTTTAGTAATTGTTAACAAAATTTGAAGTACCTATATAACAAATAATAACGTATGAAGAAAACAGATGCTTTTAAAAATCGTCTGGTTCAATTGATATTCTCATTTTAATTGAAAGCGTTTTAGATCAGAAAAGGAATTTGTGTATTATAATATTTATACAATAGTAATTTTTACATTGAAAATATTAAACATGAAAACATTTTAATCCGGAGCAAAACCAGGTATATCAATTAACAGTTATAATTAACAAAATTTAACAAAGATATTAACTATAAATTAATTAGTCATAAATTAATTATATATTATACCGTATAAAAAGTGAAAGTGGATGCGGTTGATGGAAACTCATAACTTCTATGTAATTCTTGCTGTAAAAAAACTTTCAATATAAAAGTAGTTTGTTATGATAAGGTGATAATTCCCCTAATTGAAATTTTCTTTTTATCTTCAATCTTAACGAAGCTATGGGGAAATGATAAATTGGGGGGGGATTGAATATCGCTTTTCAGCTCATAACTTATAAGCAATTCTAGCAGACAAAAAACTTTTAATATAAAAGTTGTTCGTTATCACTGTTACTTCATAAGGTGATAATTCGCTTAATTGGAAAATTTGTTTCTATCTTTAGTCGTAAATAGACATATGGGGAAATGATAAGTTGGGGAGGGATTGAAATGGCTTTTGCTCATAACTTCTAAGAAATTGTGGTTATCAAAAAAGTTTCAGTACAAAGTTGTTTGTTGTGATAAGGCAATAATCTGCCTAATTTGAATTTTCTTTCTATCTGTAAGGGAATTATGGGAATATGAATGTTCAGTCCCCTACCATTTCACCTCTTCGAGCTGGTTAGCTCCATCTGTGAACTCGGCCGAGATTTTCACCGTCCCACAATATTATCCACGCCGTGGGTTAAAATCTTAATCAAAATTACTCTAGTTAGATTGTTTACAATATAGCCCATCTACGAACTCGACCGAGATTTTACTATATTTACAAATATATCCCAAGCTGGCGGTTAAATTAAAATTACTGAGTTATCAAAATTAATAAGATAACATGGGAAAAGTATGTTAGAGTATATATATATATATATATATACACGAGAGAGAGAGAGTATATATATATATATATATATATATATATATATATATATATATATATATATATATATATATATATATATATATATATATATATATATATATATATAAACTTTTTAACGAAGGGTGGTTTTGGGTTCTAGGGGTCATGATCGATGAAGATCTGCAGAAATTTTCCGAAAGTCGTGTCATGAGAACCATTGCAATAGGTAGAGTTCCTATAAGGAATCTACCTAAAAAAATACCGTAAGTGCGCACTACAGAATAAATTGTACACAATACATTTCCTTGAAATATGGAGAATCGGTATATGCTGAGGGAGATACTTTTTATTTGAACGTTTTTAATCTTGGATTTCTCACAAAAGCCAGAGCATCACATGCCACAACTGGACATGAGACTAAATACACATAGCTTGTTTGCTGAAGATTCTTTTTCATTGTAAAGCTGAATGGTGAAGATTAGATGCGTCAGAACATTGCCACTTAATCTAAGTGACCACCAGTCACCAACACAAATTTCCCGTCGGTATCCCCCGGATGCAATGGACATTCCAATGAATTTGATTGAAGATATAATTACTTTGTGACCCCCGGTTACCATGACACTTCTTTTAAAATTCCACTGAGACCACTGGTCACTAAAACGAAATCACTTCAATGAGTATCCTGCTGATACTATGCCAATAACGAAACAACGATAATCAAGCGACCACAGGTCACTTGTACCATGCTTGCATCTACCACCACATTTTTATATCCACTCACATCCCGCAATCTGCCACTAATGTAAGAACCACCGCGTGGGGTTTCTTTTATGTGTGAGACGGAGACGACGAAAGGACTACAAGATTTCAGTCCCAGTATTTTTATTAACTTCTTCTATGGGACACAGCAGAATGAAGTACACAAAAATGAAGAAAAATATTTGCAAGATGATTGAAGGACATACTTTGCAGCACACTCAGCTTACAGCCTGAGTTTCTAATCAAGACACAAAATCATTTTCGATCCTTTAAATCGGTATCTTTTCTGGCATAACCAGCCAGCATTCGCTATGACCACTTTGGTCAGAGATCCAGAACTGCCTTCTACTTGCGACCTGTCTCGTCGGCCACCCAGGCAGAAGTATTGTTTAGCAACGGATTTCGAACCCTCCTGCGCTATTGCGCATGTGCCGGATGGAGTTATTTTCATCAAAATAGGGGGAAATGAAGAATGGAAGGGTGATGTTTATATTTTACTGAGCGTGATCTAATGTAGAACTCTGGAAATGCGTTCATATGACTCAGTGCCTGACACCACTTTCCGTTGTGAAATCGTCCTAAAGTGGTAGACTCGGAATCCGTTGCTGAACACTATCCTCAGACGCTTTTCGCTCCGAAGCGTAAATAGGCTTGTTCGAATTGGTGGCGAAGAGTTGCCACAATTTGGAGCGCCTTACACCTTGTATTTCATACTTTTATCAATGTGTACAAGGAATTTTAAATACCTTTATCTGTGCTGATCATATATATTTATATATTTAACCTTATCGTGCTGAGGAAAAAGTAAGAATTAAACAAGAATTATTTACACCCAAATTGAGCTGAGAAAATTGTTAAATGTGTATTATATTTAATTTATTTTACTTTTCCTCCAGATGAACAATTTCTTCTTAACAGACTGGCCAATGCTGCCATTGACATTTATGCTATGGCATCTATTCTATCACGAGCAACTTTCTCATTGAACAAGAATGTTCCCTCGGCAGACTATGAAGAAAAACTAGTGAATGTTTATTGTGATGAGGTAAGAATCTAAATTTTAGAATAAATTAAATGCTTGGAAATTCCTAATCTATACTGTTCACTTCAAAGCTGGCGAAGAAAATGGAAATTGAAAATAAATTGCCCGATGTTAAACCTCTACTAGCACAATGGAACTCATCCTTAAATTGTATATATGAGGTTATATTTACAAGACTGAGTATAGGTCATTATCAACTTACACACTGACACTTTCTTTTCACAGACGCCACCAACCTGCTATCATTGTGAAGATTTACTGATTTTATTGACTTTTTCTTTTATGAACGGGCTTCGCTTGAGGAACTTTTGCACGACTGAAACAATTTGCCTTTATTACTTGGAGAGAAACCTCATTTTAACTTATTTACATATTTGTAAGATATTAGAGCTTTTACGGATATTTAATACCTTCACATTGATTTAACTTTTTATTTCTATTTTTTTATGATTGAAAACAGATTATGCAATCTGGAGAATTTACTGACCAACTGTTTAAGCAGAATTAGCTTCATTTTTTCTCAAAATTCAACTGTAGTGTTTTAAATTTACACTGTTATCGCTGCATTTTATATAGATTTGCTTCATTTCCTTTTTTTGCATATTTTAACTATGACTCTCGATCACAAGTTATTTTGAAAATGAATGTTTTGGCACAGTATATCCTAAAATAACTTGCGCCATGCAAATTCCAAATTCTATTCACTTAGAAAAAGTGTGCCACAATGCAAAATTTTCTGTTTCTTTGTTTTGAATACTTTAAATCAAGTATATTTTTACGAGAATTAATATTACAATTTCAGTTTCAATGTACTGCTTGAGAGAGCAGTCTTGCATTGCATACAACTCTCTGTTAATCCTTTGCTGCTCAGTTGTCCACTACATGGTACACCTAATTTCACTCGCTTCTCAACCCTTTAAATTCAACTACAAATGGAGAATAATAGGTTCGGAATTCAGTTTTAACTTTCTTTTCTAATAATAGATGGCAGCCCGAATCAACCCGATCCATAGTTTTCAGCTATGGCACGCTATTTAAAGGCCTATTTTATCAAGGATTTTATCTAATTTTTTTCCTGGTACAAAAAAATTGCTTGAAAAAAATCCTACGTTAGTTTGTTGATTGTATCTTAAACTATTTATTCTATAACTTTTTAAATTTTTTAAAACAGAAAGCATACGTATAATCGTCTAATAAAATTAGGTAATCCATGAGCTGCACCAGTGCGCTGATAATGCTATCATGTTACGCGTCAGGACGCTAAGATGGAAAGAGAACATCTGTGTCTTCGTTTCTTGCTTTTCTCTTTTTTTGGGGAAAATGAACTCATTTCAAGGAATATTGTGGGGTAGAGTTAGAATTTTTTTAAATGAAAACCCTTAGTCAGGGTCTCTGGATTTTTGTGGGTTTTTTATCAGTAGCTCGGGTCATCTTTACTTAGAACTGCGTGAATTTTTGCTCTCGATTTTGAGTTTAGACACCGTTCGCTTTATATAATTATGAAGCTACATTTTTAATTACCATCATATATCTGAGATTTCTTCATATATATATATATATAGATAGAAGGCCTCCTTGTGGTGCACCCTGGGTCATGCTAAATCTGCTACACAGGTATAAAATAGTGTTTTTTCATTCATATGCAAAAGTTTTTACACTTTACTACAATGATCGCTTAGTCGCACTTTTCAGAGCTCTAGTGGCTCATTGGTCCAGCTAATGGAACACCCACAGAATCAAAACGGTGAGTGCAATCTTTACGAAATTTTACCTGCGTACTCATTTGGCCTAAATAGACTGCCTAAAACTTCTTTTGTTTGAGTTTAAGCTTGAAAGGGTAGTACACCGCAAAGGGTTAACTTATTTGAAATAGGCATAACTAGTTAAATTGCAAAACTTCCTGGGGTGAAATTCTAGTTTTTTTTATTTCAGTAGTCCTTTCTCTAGCAAATGATACGGGAAAAGTATAATTTAAATTGATTGTATTTCTTATTTTTTATGAGTATATATATTATGAGTGTTAAATTATTGTTTTAACAGGCATATGAACGAGTTTTCCAACATCTGGGTGTGCTTAAATCCAGAAGTAAGTTGAAGAATTTCGAATTCATGAGAGCTGTTTCTTTGGATGTTGCAAACACTGGTGGTCCTTTACAGCTCAACCCTCTGGGAGTATAATAATCATCCATTGACCAATTAAAAATGCCACCCAAAGTTTTATAAAGAGAAAAGTGTCCGATACTCCCTCCTTGACTCCAGAAAATATATAAAATCAGTTCAATGATGAAATTTATTTAAATTTATGCAAATCAGATGTCATCTGCTAAGAAAGTATATAACACTTTTCAAATTATATATTATAAGCAAAAGATTTATTAAAGATTGATTTAAAGATTCATCTAAAGAGTTTTATCTTTTCATACAAATGGTGAATTTGTCTTCTTGTTTACTTCAAAAAGAATTTTTTGATTCAAAATTTCTGCTGAATTACAGAATTTCTACAGATTATATTATAAAATTTGGGATTTTCTTGTAAGTTTCCAAAAAAAATATTTATATTTCTGTGCATGTCTGCTTCTTTTGGTTGCTAACTATTTTCAGTTGAATCATCAGTTTATACTTCTTTCATAGTATTAAGAGGATTAAGTGGAATTAAGAAATGTTCTCATTTCTTTAATATACAAATGTACTTAACTAAAGTACTTGATATTAACCAATGGCAAAATGCTAACTACAATATTGCTACGAACTTATAAAATGTAAAATTTTCTAATGTGTTAATTACACAGAATATACATTTGCGCATAAAATTTATAAATTTTACACGGTTAACATAAGTGCTGTTTTATAATTTGTGCAGGAAAGTTTCACCTACATGCTTAATCCTTTATTATATATAAAAATAGAGATTGACAAAGTATTTTTTAAGAAAAAAATGTAAAAATTTTAAGACTACAATCATTATTTATATTTTTAATATTTGTTGAATGTTGATTTCTATTGCAGTAATTATAAAATTCGAATAATTGCTTGATGAAGTATGTAATAAGGTTGAATGCATTCTCATTTTTTAAGCACCATCATAAAGCCTTTCATCTATAATAAAGAGAAGCATATATCAAGAAGTTTTCTTTATCTCCTGTAAATATATAATTTCATACTATTACAAAATCTGTACGTGAATGCAGTCTAATAAGCAGGATTAAAAAAATAAAGTTCTTTATTTTACAAATATTTCTAAGAAAAGAAACGTAGCACGAGTATTAAAACAGCACTTGTAAAAATCTTCAACAAAGATCACCAATAAATCTCAGACACAGCATTTAAAATAGCGATCACAGTTTTCTTATTAGCTCACTAGCTTAATTGCTGATCAAACTTCAACTCACTACTCTTGGTTTGAGAGCTTGCTTTTATATCTTTTCAACAGGAAGTGACGTCATTACATAGGAAGTGATGTAATCTCTAGAAGGTTCATGAAGTTACTCCCAGTAGATTTAGGTCCACAGTTCAGGTTTTTCTAGAAGATTCCGTTTGTCGCCAAGATTATCATATCAGGAAAATTTTTCCTGTTCGTAACAATATTTTTATCATGTTATAATGATTATTTTTCATTATACAACTTTTCAATGCACAAAAGTTAATTAAACAATCAGTTAATTAAAAATTAATCGAAACCATTTTTCCGCTGTAATTTCGGAAAAAAATTATCCCCCGAAAATTATTTTTATACAATCTTAAAGTTCAAAATTTTCTTTCAAATTTATTCTCTTAGTTCAAAATTCATTATCTTTAATCCTTAAAATCCTTATATATAATAAATGTGAAAGTTTGTCTGTATGTCCACCTGTTTGTTTGTTACGCTTTCACGGCAAAACTACCAAACCGATTTGGATAAAAATTGGCAGAGTTGTAGCTTGAAACCCAGGAACGGACATAGGGTAGGTGACATCAGGTTAAATTAATTATTTTTGACTACAAATAACATTTAAATAATTAACAAAGAAACGCCCATTGACTCGGCGATTCGCGACGAAGATTGCTACTTTATTTTTCAACTAGCTGTTACCCGCGACTTGGTGAGCGAAGAATTTGAATTGTTATTTTTTTAAATTCACGAATTTAAATATTTCGTTATATGTAGAAAGGGGAAATTAAAAGTTCTGTCGGTTGAAAATACATAATTGGACGACTAACAGGAGTGTTCTGTACATGTGTCTGCTGTTATAGTTATGTAAATTGCTTATAATGATAGCAAATTTTTGTATACTACGTTTTTTCTCAGGTTTTTTGCACCGATGTAGAGGTTTAGTGGGCTGGACACACGCGAACATGCCACATATAGTTTCCAACAGAAAAAATATGGTTTTTCCAAATGTACGCCAGCCCCTTTGAGTGTCTGATTCTGAGCCAGGCAAATGCTAATTTTAAAGAGAATTGTAACCTTTTGAACTGGAATGGTAAATCCTTCGGTATTATCGGAATGTGCATAATTTATCACTCTCACCACTCGCTATGCCAGTCATAACAGTAATTAGCACGACTTGTGATCCCAAGTGTGTAATTTGAAACCGTGTGCCATTGCGCAGTCTCGGTACATAGAGGTTGGACCTGTCAATTAGCTCAGATTTCTATTTATCACACACTCAGGCAAGTTAATTAAATAACTTCACAAAATACACTTAAGGTGGACTGTAGACACTCGTTTATTTCTCATTGCGAGAGCCGAAAAATATCACAACACTCTCGGCGGCTGCTCGCAGAACACTAAATTAACACGTGACCAGTCGGGAGCGCGCATGCGCCAACCTCCCGCCCGGCCTTGCATGTTCACATGCAAGAACTTACAAATTATTTATACATATTACAATTTTCATGAGTATTTACACAACCAAACAAAACACAAGTAGTTGTACAAGTAAATACATGTTATACATCAATATGAATACACAATAAACGTTTCTTATAGAATTACTTTTGCATGGAATGATAAAGACAGTTCTTGAATAATTTTCAATTAATATTCGATGTAAGATTCTCATTAATTCAGTTTAAGAACAAATAATATAAAAAATATACATATAAATCACAATATGAAAATGCAATTTGATGCAATTTGAGTTCAATAAACAATACAAACTAAATACCTAGAATTAATGCGATTGTTATTTTCAGAAAGTATTCAATTTTCTATAGGCAGTACACTCAATTTGTTGATGGACCTTTTATAATTGCCTTTACAGGTTTTGACATCTACAACTCTTACTTTATTATCCTGTCCTGGATATAGAGCTATTACACGTCCCAATAACCATTTACATGGAGGGAGATTTTCTTCCCTGATTAAAACCATGTCTCCGATTTTAAGATTTTCATTATTAACTACCCATTTTTTTCTTTGTTGCAGACCATTTAAATATGAAAGCCTCCATCTTTTCCATATTGTTTGTACTGACTTTGTAATTCTCTGCCAAACATTAAGGCGATTTGTTTCAAAGTCTATAAGAGATGGTTCAACTATTGCCATTATCGGCCTTCCTATCAAGAAATGTGCCGGTGTTAGTACTTCCAAGTCGTCAACATCGGCTGAAAGTGGCGTAAGCGGACGCGAATTTAGAATGGCTTCAATTTGGGTCGTTAGTGTTAGCAGTTCTTCGTAGCTGAATTTTGAATTTCCTGCTACATGTTTGAAATGGTATTTAAATGCCTTGATATTTGCCTCCCAGAGTCCTCCCCAATTTGGACTTCTAGGGGGAATGAAGGACCATTCAATGTTTTCTTCCGCAAAAAACGCATATAAAGACTCATTTCTATCTCTGACCAATTTATTCAAATCTCTTAATGCTCTGTTAGCCCCTACCATGTTAGATCCATTATCAGAAAAAATCTTATGGCATTTACCTCTTCTTGAAATAAATCTTTTCAAAGTAGCTATTAAAGACAGAAGTTATATCACTGATTATTTCAAGGTGTATGGCTTTTGTTACTAAGCAAATGAATATACAAACATAAACTTTTATTTCAGGACCTTTCCTTTGATATTTATTTTTAATTAAGAATGGTCCACATAAATCTATTCCTGTTGAACTAAATACTTTATCTGGAGTAATTCTTTCCTTTGGCAAATTGCCCATTTTTTGAGAATACTCTTTTGGGTTAACTTTAAAACAAACAACACAGTTATGCACAATTTTTCTACATACATTTCTCCCATGAATGGGCCAATATTTTTGTCTAACCTGAAAAAGCAAATGTTGGGGACCAAGATGAAAATATTTTTCATGGTAATACCTTACAATCATTTCAGTTAACTTACCTTTTGAGGGTAGTATTATGGGATGTTTACCTGAATATGGTAATTGGGAATTTTCAAGTCTTCCTCCTACCCTCATTACACCCTTATTATCTAGAAAGGGAGATAAATTTAGAATTTTACTCTTATTCGAAATATTATCACCAGACATCATGGCTGTAACTTCTGCAGAGAACACTTCAAACTGACATTGCTTGATTAAATAATGCTCTGCCTCTGACAGCTCTTCCGATGTCAATGGTCCCTTTCTTTTACTCTCTGGATTTCTACAATTAGAAATAAACCTGAAAAGAAAACTCAATATTCGAACTACAGTTAAAATTCTATTACTACGGTTAACTATGTAATCAAAGAATGTTTTGTTAGAATTTAAAGTTAACACAATATCAGCCTTAGAGTTCTTAGATTTGAGTTCAGGTAAGTAATCTTCATCTGGATCTGAACACTCACACACAGTTTCAGGAAGTTCATCAGATTGTAAAACTGATGGTCCATTCCACCACCCTTCATGATGTAGAAGAGATTCAGCTTTGTGTCCCCTAGACAATAGGTCTGAAGGATTTGATTTTAATTCACGTATATAAAGATCATTGGTTTCGATAGAGCTATCGCGACACTTAGTCATTTCAGGTTGTAATAGAAATGAGGGACTCCACCACAGTTCACACAGCTGTAGTTTAACTGGATCCATTCCTCTTGATATTAGATCCGCTGGGTTCTGTTTTGATGGCACGTGATTCCATTGCTCTGCCACAGTTAGAGTTCGAATGACAGATATTCGATTAGCAACAAAGGTCTTAAGTTCTTTGCATACCTTTTCCAACCATGACAGAACAATAGTGCTATCTGTCCAGAAATAGGTTTTCGAAACCTCTAGTTTTAGAGCTCTTAAGACTCTTCTCATCAATTTAGACAATAGAACTGCAGCACAGAGTTCTAGCCGCGGTATAGTCACAAACTTAAGAGGCGCTACCCTGGATTTACTAATGAGTAGCTTCACCTCAGAGCCACCGTAAGAATTGATGGATTTCACATAGATGACCGTTCCATATGCCAGTTCTGAGGCATCAGCAAGGCCGTGTAATTCTACACTAATAGACTGTTCACTGAGAATCCATCTCGGAACATTGATAAGGTTTACAAACTTTAAAGAGTTAAGAAAACTTTGCCACTCAGTATTTTCTTTCAATGGGAGAGTGTCTCCCCAATCTAATTTTAATAACCACAATTTTTGTAAAAATATTTTAGCTTTAGTGATGATTGGACCTAATAGACCCAAGGGATCAAATATTCGTGCTATTTGAGATAACGCCGCTCATTTAGTGTATACTTCACTTTGCTCTATTATCAAATTAAAGCCAAAACAATCTGGTTGTGGTTTCCAAAGTATACCTAAAGTTTTAGTTTCCTTACTAAATGAATAATCAGATTCTTTCATTTCATCACACAGAAGGGACTGATTATTAGCTGACCATTTGTGAAGCTCCATGCCTCCTCTATCAAACAAAGATATGAGCTGTTGTTGCATATCCTTAGCTTTAATTAGATTATCCTCACCTGTTAAGACGTCATCCATATAGACGTCCTGTAATAATACAGATGATGCTAGCGGAAAGTCCTTTCCCTCATCTTTAGCCAACTGCTGCACTGTCCTTGTTGCCAAGAAGGGCGCACTAGTTGTGCCATACGTTACAGTGCATAATTTATACACTTTTATTTGCTCTATGATTCCCTTTCTCCAGGCAATTAAAACATAAAGAATTTGATTTCACAAACTCAACTCTTTCACTAACCGACATGTTTTCATAAATAGGACATTTATACAAAGGATGAATTTCATCGCAAGATAAAATACATTTAGAATCTTTTACATCAGTTAGAAAAACTTTCGACACATGTTTGGGATAACTATTTTTATTACTCGGCCTAGAATCATTAATTACAGGTTTTCCCTTTGAAGTGTAATATAAATCTATCTCCTTAGCCAATTCAATGGGTTGAAACCAAGAATTATTCTGGCGCACGCTAATAAAACACATAACCTCTTTATCAAGTGTTTGACATATTTTATCCGATACCACTAATTTGTTTAAAGTTTCAAAATCGGAAACATTTCTTAATTTCAAATAATAATCCCAACTCGTAGTTAATCTAGACGCGAATTGCATATACGTTTCATTTGTCTGACGTTGTGTCTTTCTAAAATTCTCTAAAGAAACTTGTGGTGTAGGCTCAAATTCTCTTAACACTATGGCTTTAACTTTTGAATAATCTCCCAATTCGTCATCTTTAATATATGTAATAACATTTGATGCTTTTTCCCCTAACAAATTTAGAAGAATTTCCGCTTTAAATTTCTCTGGGACATTTTTGGAAATGAACGCTCTTTCTAAAGATGAAAAGAAATAACTAAACCCTTCCAGTCGATTTGGAAGTTTGACCGTTAGAGTTCTAATGCTTTTAATGAGAGAGTCTAGAGATTCTATACTTTCTTTTTTATCATTTTCACCGGAATTTTCATTCTTATTTTCTGAGTTAGATTCTGATCTTAAGCGCGCAAGCTCAAGTTCTGCTTTCACTCTCTCCAGTTTAATTTGTTCCAAATTCATCTGCCCTTGTTCTGCTTTCGCTTTCTCTAAAGCAATTTCTTCAAGATGTTTACGCTCTTCGATTGTGGAATTCACTAAACCTTCGACAAACTCTATGTCTTTTTTATAATAATTGCTTTTTTGAATTAAATCTATTAATTGAACAATCGTAGCTTTTTTATCAAAAGCTAAACCTAACTCAGTTGCAATAACTTTTAGATCTGCTTTGCTACAGTTCTTCAACATTTTGAAATTTCTTAACTAAATATCAGACTTAAAGTCACTAACCTTCATTTGAAGATAATCCACACTTTCACAAGTTTCGTTTTTAAAGACGCACAAGTCTTTACACACATGGCACTCATAAGTCGCACAGTTCAGGTTTTACTCCGGCGAGCCAAGGACCAAAATGGACCCGTCACTTAGCTCAGATTATTATTTATCACACACTCAGGCAAGTTAATTAAATAATTTCACAAAATACACTTAAGGTGGACTGTAGACACTCGTTTATTTCTCATTGCGAGAGCCGAAAAATATCACAACACTCTCGGCGGTTGCTCGCAGAACACTAAATTAACACGTGACCAGTCGGGAGCGCGCATGCGCCAACAGACGTCATGGTTTGTGTAATTTTTAATAAAATTTTTAAAACAATTGAATGCTTTCATAAAGAGATAATTTAGTAAGTAAATAGGAGTTTGGTATTCATTGAATTCAATAGTACTGTAAAAGAAGTATTCATCTCAAAACAAATCATAAAGTTGTGATGGTTTGAAGCTTATTCAGATTTTCACTTATATATTATGTTATTTTTCTACTAAATGGAATCTACTTGACACTGGTGATATAAATCTTTCTTTGTCGTGCTTTATTTTGAACATATTTTTTGGCCCAATCTGCTCTCAATTTCTCTTACGCTTCATGCATTATGAACAAATGAACCTCCATTAGTTATATCTTTTTAAACATTAGTTTGACAAATCCCATTGGAATTGATTTATTCTTTTCATAAGCTTTTATTCAATTTCACTGTCGTGTCCTGAAATCTTGAGATCGATTTTTTACTCACTTCAAATAGAGATGCAGCTTTAAAATTTAGCACAGTGGTGGGTTTCCGGTGACAATATAATATTATGAAAAAAATTGCAATCTATACCTATTTTAAACCTAACAAAATGACATTAAAATTTTAGACCTATAGTTAGGCGATAAATTTTCAAACGTAGTAACCTCACGTTACGTAGGGTTGAACAACACCACGAAGCTAACAGAGAATACGCTAAACTTCTGGCGCTGCACCGATGTATGACATAATAACTCGTGTTTCTACACGTCTTGGGTTTACTTTCTATTAGAATTCGCCAACAACCAGTTTTTTTTTACTTCGTGTGCACCAAACGTTTCGCACTGAACGCAAAAAGAGAAAGTTGTGTAGATCGATTCCCTTTTTTCCTATTACATTGTTGATAATAATTGTAAATTATCACGTAATGTATTACGGATTTATATTTCAGAAAGATAATGTCATTAAATCATTTTAAAAATGTAATTATACATATGTATATAATAATTTTTAATGTCTTTTATATTGGAGAATTCAATAATTAAATTTGATTTATTATGCCTAACATGTCGTATGTATTCGTGTCAGCCGTCACTATAAAGTAGAAAATAACATAAATAAATAAAAAAAATTAAGGTATAAGCTTTTATTCATGCGAAAAAATGAACGCAAAAGTTGAAAATAACTTTTCTGATTAAAATAAAATGCATAGTTCAAATAAAAGCGTGGGCGTCTTTACATTTTAAGAATATTCCATTTGTTTAAGAAAATATACACAAAATGTAAGGGGCTAGATAATTTTTTTTATTTATTTATTTTATTCTTATATCAGGTCAATTTGTGCAATTCTATGATAAATTATATCTAGCACTTAATTTAATTGTATATCTTTTAACGGAAATATTATAAATAATAATTTTTAAATAATATTTATGTGTTTCATTTACTAAACACAATTATTAAGCATTATTTCGAGGAAAAATATTTAAAAGCTAAGCATTAGTGATTCATAACATTTAAACGTGACAATTAAGGCGTCTGTTAAAATATGAAAAGAAAGAAAAACACTTCAAAATAATTATGGAACTATAAGTAAGTTAATTCATAAAACATGGAAAGCATTTTGATATTGCTACGAAAATCTTTCTGTGGGTGTATGGTGTAAACAGTCCAACACGCAGGATGATGGAGAATGAAGGTTTATTCACAAATATGCAGGAAAACACGTAGCGCAGGTACAGGAAACAATAGTTCTTGCAAAGATGAGGAATTCACAGGTAAAAACAGTTCAGCACTTTGATATTTAGCAACACAAACAGTCAGCAAATAACTAATAACGACAATAACAGAACTTTCAATAGCTCTCAGCTCACCAGCTCCCTAGCTCGCACTGCAGACGAAACTCTAAAGTCTTTCCCAATGGATCAACACTACTACCGCTCGGCGTCTAACAGCTTATTAGCTCGCACAACGGATAGAGCTCCAAAGACGTCCGCACTCCAAGGCGATGCCAGTCGATCAACATTCCCCCGTCACCCAAGCGCTCTCTTTATATAGTCTTTTCTGGCAGGCCGTGACGTCACATGGAATCAGCTAGTACATTCAAGCGTATCTCCTCTCCTAATAGAGATATCGAGAAGATACCAACACCTTTGGGATATTTCGTCGCCAAAGTCGCCAACTTTTTCGCCAAGTCGCCAAGTTTGTCGCTAAGGTCAGGGGCCATGACGTGGCTTCTGCCCGTCATCCCATACTTATCCCTGTAAAACTCTCTTCCAAACCATAAGACTCACATTGCTGGGAAGCGACTTTCCATGTTTGTAGCACTATTACTAACGTAAGTTCCAAAATCCGTCGTAATGTGGATTAAGATCCCTCAATTTCATGGGCTCATTTTAAACAGATATAGAAAGCTAGGCTCCAAATACTTAATATTTGTGAACCCTTGCTAAAAAGAATTGAAATGTATCAATCATTCCAAGTTTATTTTCCTAGTTGAATCCCTAATATAAGATTATTCCATAGCTTCCCGGAATAAAATGTCTTTTATCTCTACTACTTTATTTTGTTGTAAGGAAAAGTGACAGGACGATTATTTTTATTACATTTCCTTATGCTGATTAATTTCCAAAGAATTGTTATATTAGAGCCTTTTAAATTAAGACAAATATTCTAAAAAAAACTTATTCCAAATATTAAGCACTCAGGATATTTGAAAGAATTTATTTTATCATAAATAACAGTGAAATTTTTATCATTTTATCTTAGCTCTCACTATCCAGATTAGTTCACCTATATCGATTATCTTTCCTCTAACAACTTATTTTTACAATCGTCATAATAAATATTGATGATAATGGACTAAGTAAAGAATCATGTTGATGGAAAATATATCAGGTCAGTTGCATCACACTGAAGAGGGTAGGAAATCGGTTTAGTGATACGTAATCGAAAGTGTACAGAAGTGGCAATTATTGAGGCATAAACAGACCTTTCGCCAAAGACCACGCATCAAAACAAGCAGAATCAGAAACCATGACAGATTGCAGGGGCGTCATTCATCGATGTCATTGGGTATTAAGAGCGGAAATAATGGACCTAATGAAATGATGGGTATCCTGTATATAGATATTAAATGGATACTGATAGAACTGGGAATGACTTCATGGACCCGAGATTTTGGGGATGGCATAGGAAATAAATTTACTGTCATCACCATTATCACGTTTTACCAAGAATGCTTGAAGACTTTGTTTGTTACATAGGTATTTTTAAAAAATATTCAGATTGATTATAAAATATCGTAAAGGTGTTTCGGAATTAAGTATTATCGTCGTTTCAAACGATTTCATAAATTCAATTTTCATTTCAATAAATTTTAAAAATGGGCACGATATCCAGTAATCATTTTAGGAATCAAGTAATAATAAAAGTAGAATATTGAAAAGTTATAGTGAAATATGACTGTTATTTGTCTTTAAAATTTTGTGTTTTCTCAGCATTTATCATGTAAGAGAAAAACTCTCCATTTTTCGTGCTTTCTTGAGCAATATCGTTTAAACTTTAAAAAGACTCAGCCCGTTTTACTAAACAATTTATGTCCTCATAGCGAATTTTATTTATATAAATTTTAAAGATGGATACGATGTCCTGTAATCAGCATAGGAATCAAGTAATGATAAATGTAAAATCTTCTCAAGTTAAAGTAAAATACGCAAGTTACTTGTCTTTAAAAATGTATTCTTTCAGCATTCTTTATATAAGAGGAAATCTCTCCGAATGGCGTATTGTTCATGCTTTCTTGAACAGTAATATTTAATCTTTAAAAGTCTCATCTGTTCCTCAAAACAATTTATGTCCGCATAACGAATATTGTGTCAATCTAGTTATAAAAAATACCATCACAGAGTTATAAAGGTTTGGGGTTTAAAAGAATTTGAGACGAGAAGAAAGAGAAAGAATATAATTTTATTTGTTTTTCTGATGAAATTCAAAAAAGAATGGCGCAGAATAAAGGAGCTACTTTTTTCAACACACACTCCCTGTCAACAAGACCGAAACCAAACATACTTTTCTTAAAAATTTCTGAATTATTTCTCAGAAAACTAAAAATTAACCTAAAATACCACACATTCTTTCAAAAATAAAACGTATAGTAATCTAAAGGAGAAAAAAGGTTTTAAGAACGCCTGAACACACATCAAAGCTTAGGCCTTTGTTGAAATACAACCTTTAAAGTTAATTTTTTAAGGAGAGTTGATTCACTGTTTTAAGAATTTTAAAGATTCCCAGAAAAGTAAATTCATGCATACATTTCAATAAAACCAGATAATAGCCACAAAAATAGAAATTTAATCTTGAAGATGATTTTTTAAATCTATGCACACGATTAAGGGGAGTTGGAACCCTAAGTCCTTAACCCTAACCCTGTTAATTCGATGTACCTTTTCTCAAAATCTGTTATAGATTCACGTTTCAAATTTTTTATACCAGTAAAGTACATTTTTCTCATTATACTAAAATGATTTTTTTTAATTCAAAAATTTATTTTTTACAATTTTTTGTGTCAAAACAAAAAATGTTAAATTGGCCACTTCGATATACCTTTTCTCAAAATCTGTTATAGATACATGTTTGAAATTTTTTATAGAAGTGGAGTGCACCATTCTCATTACACTGAAATGAGTTTATGGTTAATTTTTAATTTTTTTTATAAATTTACAAAATATTTAATTAGACACAGTGAAATTTTACCCTATTTTGATACAAAAAAATTGTAAAAAATAAAGTGATCAGTTTGTTTTAAAACGCTCTTTTCAGTATAATGAGAAAAGTGTACTTTACTTGTATAAAAAGATTCAAACATGTATTTATAACAGATTTTCGAAAAGGTACGTCGAAATGGCCAATTTCACATTTTTTGTTTCGACACAAGAAAATTTGTCAAAAATAAATGGTTTTTTTAATCATATTAGTATAATGAGAAAGATGTATTTATACTTGTATAAAAAATTTCAAACATGAATCTATAACAGAATTCGAGAAAAGGTACATGGAAGTAACAGAGTTAGGGTTAATAGACCTAGGGTTCCAACTCCCCTTAAACATAAATCAATCTGCTTAATTCACATCAATTAAATTAAACTAAATTTTCCACTTTTTGTTTTTACATGCTGTTACAAAATTTCATACATTTAACCTTGGTTCTAAACAAAGAACTTCGAAAAACTTTTATCGTGCAAAAAGTTTCATAAAGGTTTCATTTAAGTGGAAAGAAATTGATTTAATTCCAATAGTGCACAATACGAATTTCTTTTAAACAATATTTGCAATATTGAATAAAATTTTTATTCACTATAATTTATAATTATGCATTCATTTAAGCTTCTATATTCTCCAGTAGCTGAATGTTATAAAATCGAAGCATCAATTAGGCAATTTCGTAATATGTTTCACTAAATGCTAAAATAAGAAATTTTTGCAACAATAGAGCGAGATAAATTTAACGGAGAATTTTACTTACATTGTTAATGAATTTCATGCATTTTCAGAATTAACTTAGCACATATTCTAAATGAGTCTGGAGTAGCTTCATGAACATTCCACGCAGTCTGGGTTTTCAATTAACACTTGCGCTAGTGTTTAGTGAAAAGGCAACTAGATTTTTCATCTAAGCAGTGTTACAGAATATTATTAAGAAATTATTTTATCTGCATTTACAACAGATCATTGAGATCTCAGTGGTGAAAAAGAAGCAAGATCTGCGGAAAGAAACAGGTTTTGAAGAAATTGTTTTGGATGGTGAAGTTCGCATGAAAGACCTTAGAACAAGTTGAAATGAAAACATTGAATGTAGTACACTCGAAAATAAACTTAGCTGATTAGCATTTATAAGATAAATCTGTTTTAAACATTTGTAAGATAAATTGTCTGTATTTTATAAATTAACATTTTCTGCATTTTATAAGATAAATTTGTTCACTAGCAGATGGAAATATCAGTTGATTGTCCAAAGACTAAATTATTTATAAACCTGATAACATTATATTGCATTTTAGAATTTGCGAGATGTAATCATGCTCGTTTTTGCTCGCTCTACAGAGCAGACTGTTGGACATAGGACGGCTAAATTTGGGAATATTTACTTCTTGAACAGAAGATGCTTACAAAGAAAAAGTTTTTTAAAAATTAATTTGATTTTTAATTAATTAGACTTTAATCTAAAATTTAGCGTTTTTTCTCACTACCTTTGGAACATAATATCGCACAAAAACTATTTTTAAACCACTTAAAATTCCAAAACAATTATCTTTTCAGTGACACCAATTTTGTTTCCGCGCAGTTGTTTTAACTTTAACAAATTTTAAACAAAATTTGTGAAAATGCTTTTTATTGCTGTAATGAAATTGAATCCAATTTTATTGCTTAAGCAAACAATTCACTTGTGTGTTGCTTTCAGTGTTAAAGTTATGAAAAAAGAATTTCTTTCTATGTATATTAATTCCAAATCGGAATTTTCACTTTTGTTTTTATTAGCCTTATTTTGCTTTATTCTGCCATTCTTCCTGCAAATTTCAGGATATGAATATCGTTAGGCAAGGATTGCAATGGCTGATTCAATTATGCCAGACGAAGATGAGACATTATTATGCTGTGATGTTTCTAACTTGAGGTTCGAAAATTAAGTAGATCTTATTCCTATTGTAACTTTCAACGTATTTATATTTTTTCAAATACAAATCTTTTGCATACAAATCATTTGAGTTAAAAATAATTGATATAACGTCGATAATTTAAGGCTTCACCGAGTAAATGTGGAAATAATTCATGCAATTTACATAAAAGAACATAAAAAAAGAACACAATAAAATTTTTGCAATAGTTGTGGGGTTTGAATCATATAACAAATTATAGATATCCTTCTTGACTTAAAATGATAGCAGATGATAAAAAAATATACAGATGATTTTACAAAATAATGGGAACACTTTATGGATCTGCACATTTTTTCGAATATCTCCAAAAATGCTGGATTTTATTTGAACTTCGAGATTGTAATGAATAGCTTTGAACTCACATTTTACATTGAAGATTCGTGATGAGAGGATATAGGGGACAGACAAGCAATAGATGCAAAAGAAAATGTTTTAGGCTCATCCCGTTTCACAGAAAGCTGATTATGGCATGCAAATTTCATCAACCGTTCTATTTGATGTATGCGATATTTCCATGCATCTTCGTAAAAATAGCACGAGCATTCCGGAAGATATAAAGGTTTTCTAAAAATATACGAAATTTTCCCACATACATTTTGCTCATAACATATAAATTTTTCAGGCAAATCATACGAAACTTACAGAATAGGTGACATTTTGCAGAAGAAGGATTTTATTAAAATTTGAATTAAATATATTGAATATTAGAGGAAATATTTATATAAAATAATTTTGTTTGCGCATGTGCGAAACGTAGCATAATTTTTCTCTCATAATTTCAAAACCATATATATAGGACAACTTATATAAGAACCATTCAGAAAATTTTAGTTGCACTCAAAGAGAGGATAAATGGTAAGGTTTCTTTCAAAATTGAATATATTTTAAACTTTAATCTTTGAATCTTAGAACTGCAATTTAAAAAATGTATTTAATTTACAAGCAAGCATGGAATATTCAGGATATTCGACTTTCCTTAAACTCTATTTTACTGTTCGAATATTCAACTTTAAAAAATATAAATTTCTCGAAAATCTTTCATCACTTAGTTTCTCTTAGAGAACAAACGAAATTCGGCTCACTGCAATGATATTATCTTTCTTAATCTTAAAAGTATTCAATTGGAATTTTTAAATAAGTTGTCCTATATATCTGGTTTTGAAATAACGAAAAAAAATTACGCTACATTTCACATATGCGCAGTAAAAAAATATTTAATACAAATACTTATATTTCATCGAATATTGAAAGTTTTTACTTTAAAGTTTAGTATAATGTTTGTTTGGCATATTCTCACCTATTCTGTAAGTGTCGTATATTTTGGAAAACACTCGCGTAATAATTGCACGCGTGCCGACACAAGTAATATTAATGATAAGATACTTAAACAAGAAAAAGAAAAGAAAGCATGAATCTTAGAATAGTTTTATTGAATTTTATTAAGGTTGAACATGCTGAATTCCATGATACTTATAAAAAATACGTAATGCAAATTGCAGTTCGATGATTACTATTCGAACATACAAGTTTAAAAAATATCAAGTTGTGGAAAAACCCTCACCATTTTGTTTCTTTTATAGATCAACAGAAATTGTACTCACTGAAATACGGATATTTTTCTAAATCTTTATGGTTTTTTAACTGGAATTTTTATGTAACTTGCCCTTTTCAGGTGGTTTAAAAATTATAAAATAAAAATTATATTGTGTTTTGTACATGCGCAGTAAAAATTTATTTATTACAAATACTGTTATTTCCTCTAATATTCAAAGTATGATTTTCAAGTTCTAATATAATGCTTCGCTAATAATAATGCCCCGGATGCTGCAAATTTACTATAGTTTGGTTGAAGACGCAGTATGTTATAAGCAAAAAACACGCGGGAAAATTTAGGATTTTTAAAGAAAACGTTTAAATCTTCACGAATATTTGTGTTTTTTTTTACAAACATGCATAACGATACTGCGCACATAAAAAAACATTGTTGTAAGTACCATATCATTATCAGCTTTCTATAAAGAGGAGTGAGAATAAGTCTTTTTCTTCTTCATGATATTCTGGTCTGTTCCCTAAATCCCCAGGTGGCCGAATCTTTAATATAAACTGAGAGTTCAAGACAATTCTTTATGTGGTCGGAGTTAAAAAAATATCTATTCTTTCTGGTGATATTTGAAAGAAATAGGCAAATCCAAAATGTTCGTATTTTTTTTATCCCCCAACTCTATTTATGAAATGTTAAGAGAAATGATACTTTAATATCTTGTCAAAACCTTCATTTCCATAAAAGAAGTCTGAGTCTCAAGCTGTATTTTTAGTCAGTGATAAAGTTTCAATAATGTCTCGTTGATAAAAAGAGGTAAAAAATACCTAATTAAAAATTTAATAATTCCATTACTAACAATTTTATCATTATATACAGTGGAACCGCCCTTAACGAGCATAATTCGTTCCAGATGCTTACTCTCAATGCGAAACGCTCTTGAAGAGCAACAATTTTTTCCATAGAAATCAATGTGAAATACGATAATGCTCTCCCTGCCGAAGAAAATGCTCAAAAACTTTTATGTATAACTCTTATTCAAAGAAAATTATATATAAGATTGTTAAGGAGCCTGTTTCATTTTATCTTATCTTTTATGCAGAATGAAGCAGCATGGAATGAGGATAAGATTTTCAGAAATAAAAAGCGGAATGAGTGCTAAACACGGACTGATGTACCTGTTCTGTTATCCTTATTAGAAGAAAAAAGTCAATTACATTACGTCATTGGCTCAAATATGCCACTCAACCTATTACGTCACATCATTTGTTACGTATCGTATCAACAACTGTAAATGCATGGCAGAAAATTAGTTTTTAAAATACCGTGGCCTTAAATATTACTGGAATCAAAATATGAAAATAACCAATCATTCATTCCATTCAAAACGTTTATTACTAGATAACCTTGTTTGATTAACAGTTGAAACAGGTTGCAGTTAAAAGTGCACTCACAAGTACTAGACACCATGCTTGACTTCCCCTCTTCTCGTTACTAGTTAAGCTAGCCATTTTTTTCAAT